>JAULBP010100525.1:0-10964 GCA_032355345.1 Lepetodrilus pustulosus
TTTATGAATGAATAAAACTTGTGACATCGTCATGAAATGCTTAGGAGCTCCTAAATAGGTTTAGGAGCTCCTAAATAGTTAGGACACTGTCGTGAAACGGGGGCCTGAACTGTCAGAAGTCTCATACATAGCTGCAGTAGGGTAGCTCACCTCTCGTACTGCCTCATGATGCTCTGTAGAGTGTTCAGCATCAGAACGAGCTGGTTGGCAAAACTGGTCTGATCAGCTTTGTGGCTCTTTAGAACATCGTCACGCGTCACGGCATCAGACACATCAAACTGGCGAGAGAATAGTCAGTAACTTAACCCACTCTGTGCCAAAATCAATCACATTCCATGTCTAATGTGGTATCTTTCATTGCCTCTAGCATGTAAAGTTTAATAGCATTTTCTGTTTGGTTTTACATTTGGAATATAGGTCTAATTCAAGTTACAGCATTAATTTACTCTTGTTCATGGTTTGCTCCAATGAATGACAATAGTCAGTCTATATGCTATAATATTCAAAACATCAATTTAGTAATAATGTTCTGATTGGCTAACCTTGTCCTTGACCTGTGATGACAGTAGGTCAGTCTTGTTGATGATACGTGGCACCATGAGTAACACATTAACAGCATCGTGATCACCTGAAAAATTGCATAGAAACACGGCATCAAATCACAGAAAAATGAGAGGAAAATAAAATAACTTAGAATCTGAATTAGCACTTTACATAGATTATGTTGTTGAATCAACATTTTCTCAATCTGCCTAGGTTTTATGTCGAGTTGGTCATCTTCCCTTAATAAATTATCTCCCTTGATAGCTTACCTCCCCTGTTTATGTATGAGTCTGGCATGAATGACAGTAGCATCTGTACGTGAGTGTTGGCTTGGTGTACGTCCAGTTTACGTAACTCCATGTCAATAGTCTGAAATACACCACAAACATTGTAAAATTATGTGAAGAAAAAAATGCAGAAATAATAATAATGTGTATTCGTATTGCACTAGACTCAATGCACAAGGTGTGTATTCAATGTGCATTCATTACTCCTTCTCAATGCCATGGGGAGTATATATTGCATTGACGATTGCAAAAACAAATCCTCAAAATGAGTGTCTTCTCTGATTGCAATACTGGTGGCTGTAGCAATATTACAAAATTATTATAATTGGTTACTGAAATACACAGTTCCTTCTTAATGTATTTGACATTCATATATAATTACAACATATTTCAGTACATATTCAAATAACCGATCCCATGATAGTAATATTTAAAAAATACTTCCTGAAATGTAAAGATTTGAAAAATCAAGAAGCAATAAAATATACAAACATCATTTTCAAAAAGCAAACAAAGATATGAACATAACAAAAATTAGAAAACTATGGATGCTACTGTGATTCTGACCTTGAAATGCGGAAATAGGTTGTGAGTACAAATAAAGAGGAATTTGCTTACTATAGTATTTGTTTGCATTACATGAATGATTTATAGGTCTATACTTTGCATGGGTTTCATTTTCGCGAAAATTAAATTCACGCGAAATATAATCCGTTTACAGTATGTCAAGTGAATGTACTTTACAGTTGTAGTTCAAAACAACTGTGATATGCGAAATATTTCTTCTTTTAAGAAAATATATATATTAATATTTAACATGTCCAAGGACCCCTAATAATTATAATAATGGTTGGTAGTGTTAATATTAAGTTTGCATGTGTCATATTTCAGGATGTCCAAGACTGGTCTTCAAACAATTCGTCGTTAGTACGGACGGACATGCCCAGTTCTATTGATGACATTGCACAGAAAGCTACCGATGTAGGATCTGCAGAAGTACCTTTAGCAGAAGCTCCAGTAGAAGATTCTCCAGTAGAAACCGTTCCAGTAGAAGAAACTCCAGAGGATACTGTAACAAATGGAGCATCACCAAATGATGCCTCTGACATTAGGGCATCTACAGAAGATCATGGCCCGGATGAGGAACTCATGGATAAAGAAGAACCAAGGGAGGAGCCAAGCAATGAGGAGGAGCAGCCCAGTAAGGAATCAGATCTAGGTCAAAGTTCAGATCTTGTTGAACAAAGCAAGGAAGAGGAGCTTCAACAGCAGTCACCAGAACCTGAAGTTCACGAACCAATGCAGGAAATGGCAGCAACAGAGTCCGATAGAACAGCCCAAGAAAATGTTGGTGATTCTGATGGTGAAATTGAAACAGTTGAGAAAAGGGCAATGGAATCTGATAGAACAGCCAAGGAAACTGAAGAAAAAGGTGATGATGATGTTACACCAGATGCTGCTACTGCTGTCTTGCCTGAGCCTGAACTTGAAGCCGAAAACAGTTGTGAGGCCACAGAAGATGGTCCCCAAGCTGATGCTGCTCCAGTTGAAGATGCTCCAGAGGCATCAGCTTCTACTGAACAGGACACCAGTGTGGAAGCTGGCACTGAAGATAGAGGTGTAGTTGGAGACTCTGGTGACATCACTAGGCCTGAGCAAGATTTCGACAAGACACGCGAGAGCTCCGACAAGACATGCGAGAGCTCCAAAGGTGAAGACGCCCCACTTTTGGATGATGAAGCTCCACATCTGGAACAGGAGGCTCCAATTCTTGTTCCACAGACTTCAGAGGGTAAATCTGATGATGAAGCTCAGGATGTTGGTGAAGGTGAAGACACTGGTAAAGACAAGTCTGAAGAAACGAGATCTAAACAAAGCAAAGGTTCTGAGGAGGTCATGGATGTTGATGATGAACCAGCTGTTACAGAAGAATCAGAAAAAGACGTCGAAATGGAGACTGGTGAAAAAGAGGTTAGCAATGACGCAATGGAAGGAACTAAACCTGATAAAGCACGAGACGAAACATCTGCTGAGGACAAGTTTCCTGAACCTCCTGTTTTGGACCCAGAGGAAAGCATCCAGGCTGAGAAGGACAACGATGATGTGGTGATGACCAACTTCGAGAGCGCCGATAAAGACGTGCCTTTGGATTCGGCTTCGGGAGACACGAGTCGAGACAAACCCTCGGGCGAAAACAGCAGAGATGGAAGCGAATCCACGGCCAAAGACTCGCAACCTAGCAGCAAACCGGCGACGAGCAGAAAGGCCGAGGATGACGACGATGACGTGATGGTCATCGAGGATGAGAAGACTCCAGATCCGGAGCCTATTGTTCTGGATGATGATGACGATGACGACCTGGGCAAGGCGACCAAAGACAAAGGTGCCGCTCAGGCAGCCTCTAGTGACTCCGGGATTCAGATAGGATCTGTGACTAGTGGAGGCGACGCCAGCGGTCTGCAGATAGGATCTGTCTCGGGAGCTGAAGCGGTAATTAGAATTTATGTTTACACTGATAGGGTAGTAAATATAAGTAGCAAGCAGACATACATCTGAATAAGCAGGGCCTCATTACAAAGTTGTCCTCTAATATGTGATTCATAACTTGAGTTCTGTTTTCCATGTTAACGTTTCTGAACATAACCATTAATGTTTATGATTTATTACTTGGGTCTTGAACCTTTTGAATGAATAATTATTATTTTTAACAACAACTTTATATCCAAGCAGAAAACCAATGACGATTCCAAGGTGAAGAAAGTTAAAGAAGAGAGGCACACCCCACCACCAGGTAAATATCTACCTATTTACGAGAAACTTCTTCGTCGCAAATGGGTGAAAGATTCCCGCAGCGACGTTAAATTCCATATTCACTCACTCACTTCACACCACTTGTAGACGTCCAATTGTATCATGCATGTGCAGGTTATATGTTACCATGGACACCAAAGTCAGTGATATATCAAGGGTACCCTGTGCCAGCCAGTGCTCACAGGTTTACTGCAACATTCACTGCTACAGATGTTGCAGGTTTCCTACTGGTCTAAACTAACAAACTGATAAGTAAGTGAAATAATCTTGAGATTGGTTCATCAACCCCAATTAAAAAATATACAACAACAAAAATACAACATCCAACATGGCCGATCTCTGTATGTTTACGTGTGTATGTTTGCAGACGCCAAGAAGGGTCAGACTCCCACATCAGCCAAGAAGTCCAGTAAGAATCAGTCGTGCATCGTTTGTGGAAAGGTAAGAACGACAAGGGTTTCAATCATAAAAATGTGTGTATGCCGATATGTGAGTTTAATGCATTTTATCAGCTGTGTTGTCACTGAAAGTTTTCTGGATCGTTTCTAAATCTTTGTAGTATTCATGTACTGATGATCAACAGCCATGCACCCAGATAGCAAGTTGACATTGTAGCAACTTAATTTTATCCATTCAATCTAACAATTAAATATTTGTTTTCTGACGTCGTACATTTTCAAACTAAGCATTATCTTTCATCCTTTCATAAGGTGATAACCATATCACTGAAATCCATCTGAAATTTGTGTAAATGCCTGAAAATTGCTATTCCACTTATGCATTAATAATAACAATTTCCTGCATGGTTTTTCTCTTGTTGTCAACTAGGTTGGTAGATGCAAATACAACATTGTTCGGAATGGCGATATAAAACATCTGTGCGATGATGTCTGCTTCCGCAAGTTCCGGTCCAATCCCACCTTGTTTCTGAAAAGCACGTCTGCCACCGGACAACAGAAGGCGAGTCCGCCCCCGGCAACCAGGATGCAGTCTATTATTTCCAAGCCCCAACCTAAGAGTAAAGGCCACTCTGACTACAAAACATGCACCGTCTGCCAGCTGATGAACATCAACACCCAAAAACCGTTCATTTTATGGATGAACATGGATTTCTGTGGCCAGGCCTGTCTCGCCAAGTACCAAGGGAACCTCAGTTCTTCCTGTTCACAGTGCAAGAGCTTCATCACTGCCGCCGTCAGACCTCTGTACTGCCACCAAGTGGGCACGGAATTCAAGACCTTCTGCACGGCCAAATGCAGTGGCGATTTCAAGAATAGGCTCAAGCCGGGGGACGACGTTGAGATAATCGGGGTGGAGGGGACTGGGAAGAAGGCCGCCGGGCCAAACGCCAGATGTGCCGTGTGTTCAAAGAACACCTCCATCAAACATAACATCAAGCTGAACGGTCTCCTACACCGTCTGTGCAGTGACCCGTGTCTCTCAGCATTCCAGTACGCCAACAAACTCGCCATGAACACGTGCGACAACTGCGGAGGTATGTGCCCAACTGAAGAAATCGTGTCGCACTTCATCCAGTTCGAGGGCCAGCAGAAACGCTTCTGCAAAGACGCGTGCGTCAACACCTTCCGGAGCAAGCATCGAAAAATCGTAGCGTGCGCTTGGTGCGGTTCGAAGAAAACTAATTTCGACATGATCGAGAGGGTGGATTCGAACAACAAGTACCAGCTGTTCTGTTCACTGAACTGTCTGTCATTGTACAGAGTTAACCTCCAGGCCAAGTCCAACCAGGCGGTGGTTTGTGACCACTGTCGTAAGTGCGTACCGGCACAGTACCACCTGACAATGAGCGATGCGTCCGTGAGAAACTTCTGTTCCTACAATTGCGTCATGTCCTTTCAGTCTCAGTTCAGTGCTAACTCTAACAAGAACTCATCGCAGCCCACAATACACTCCAAACAGAGAGTGCAGCTCCAGAATAAACCTACAGTGAGAGGTGAGATTACACTCCTACCAATCAGTGTTCGAATAAGAGTCCTGGGGCGGTATCCTATAAATAGCTTACGACTTAAGTCCGCAAAACGCTAACTTTGTGACACATTTTGACCAGGTTTTCTATGTTTGATTGGTCTGAAGTTTTAGGAATAGATTCAATAAAGTTTGGCAAAGCCAAATACACAAAACTTGGTCAAAATAGGTTGATAACTAAGGTTTTAGTTGCTGACTTAAGTCCAGCAAAAACTTAAGTTGTTTATAGGATACCGCCCCAGGGTTATAAAGCCAATGTTTGACCTCTGGTCAAGATTTGTATACTTTAGGAATATATTTACAAAATTATCCTTCTTGGTCTGTGTGTATTTTTGTTTCATTTATTTGAAACGGTCAGCAGAAGATGTTGTTGATCAAAGGCTGGCATTTTCAGGCTTAACGCTGACATCGTTTACACCGTCGGTTATATCGTTGTAGTCATGCCATATAAGACAGATTCACATTTCTATGCCTTAAAATTGAATCTTTTGGAAACAAAGGATTTCAAGCATGACCGCATCACCTGCGTTAATTAGTTGACATTATGACAAGTATTTTCCCAAATAAATATAGCGAATCTTTTCGTGATTGTTCAACTTCGTACCTTGTCCCTGCTGTCCGTAAGTTTGTGAAATTCTTAATATGCATATTGTGTTAAAACTGTTAGATTACCTGTATAGTCTAATGTTAATATAATTCCTTTACATATATATTCAACTATGCATGTAGTGCTTCCCTTCATACTCTATGATTTTACAAAAGCATGTACGCGTTACGACGACCAACATGTATTTGTAAGTCATACAAACAGACACAATTTTTCCATTGCCGAACTAATTGTTCTGTTAAGTGTAAAAAAATACATCGCTAAATAGTCATTTTGACAGGCAAATTAAACGATTAGTCTATATCTGTAACACATTATGATGATACAAGAGGTTATATTTACATTGTATATTTCACAGTCGTAAATAGCTGTCAGCGTTGACGATACGATGGAGTATGAATGTCGACCATATAATACGACTTGAAGCCTTCCCGCCTGTTGCGGAACTTCAGATAAACATCGGCGATTTGTCAAGAGGAAGGCTGACATATTTTGCAGCTTTTAAAGAAGTAAGTAAAGTCGCGCAACTCTGACTTATGATTGCACGTGACCTTTGACCTCTCATCAATCAACTACAATGAGGCGCCCTCTGGTGGAAACAAGTAACTAAAGCACACGTTCAGAAATCGGGGAACTAGAGCAAACATGGCTACCGATGTTTTAAGTACCCACGTGGTTGAAATAAGGTTCTACTTGGTGTTTTTGCCTGCATTTTTGTTTGTTTGAATGTGGATAATAATAGCATATGCATACTATTTAGAATATTAAGTTACTCGGTGAGTGTATATTAGATATATGGATATCTATCCATAATGCGAGTATTGTTGCAACACTAATGTGAAACTGTTTAGGCCTTAGCCAATATTTACTCTTGCTAAAAATGGTTATAATCTCTAAACTATTTGTTTTTATTTGTCATGTTTTACTGGGAAAAAGACGAACGACTATTTTCTTAAGATTATATCTCTTTCGTAAATAAAGAAAGTGTTTTTGTGACATTGCGAACCATGCTATCTGTGGATACTAATTTGGTTTTAGTAATGATTAAATGGTAGATTTTGCAATGGTTCCTAAGTATATCCACCACAACTAACTCGTTCACACCAATGGGTACCTAATATAATCGTAGCTCGAGTGGTATTATAAAGTAACTTATAGGATGACAATCATTATTAGCAAGGGAATATTATATTTGATTTTGTAATATTAATTTATACCTCATAACAAATATATAGGCATTGGTGATTTGAAACACACCTGAAATTCCTACCTATTAAGCTTTTTGTTTACTAAATGTTGGACATTAAACAATAATCCAATATGTTTTCAAACATATTGTTATTAATAATACTTATAATCGAAAATACTAATACACCTTTATTCTTGTATGAAAAGAAAATCTGAACGACATGCCTAAAAAGGTATACCAACTTTGGAAGTGAAAAATACATTGATAAATTAATTTTCTAATTTCTGCAAAATAAAAATATTGAAACCTGTATTTAATACCTAGCATCTTCGTAGCCTACAAAGACACCTATTATATCCTAAAGTGGGAGCGTATCAATTTTCCCGGAAAGGAAGCCCTCCGGTAATTGAAAACGCGGACGTGGGTCGTAACGATATCACTGTGTAGACAAACCATTAACAGTATAACTCTCACATAATCCACGCGTTGATTGAACCGTTGAAGGCTATACTTGAGGTGTTAATACTATCCGCACCCCGCCCTCTGTTCCTTCCAAGCGACTCCTATACCGGAAGCCAAGCAGAATCGACGAAATCTCGCCGTTACGTTAAATGAGTTGCGTAATTCTTCCAGCAGACTATCGCTCAATCTATACAGCTTCAAGCGTAGCGGATTTCAAACTTGTCCCAGGATTCTAATTTCCGAATTATGGGAGTTCTATCTCAATAACCCGGAAGTCAACAGATATCGGTCAAATCAGATTAAGGTTCCGGGATTTGGTTACTCCGGCAATGACTTGGTGTTAATGCTAAATGTGGCTAGTTTCACATGGCGTGCTTTACGGAGGCAGTGCTGTAGAATTCGAGGTAGGATCAAACAAGAACCGTACAGGTATTTCTGCGATAAAACACAAAATATAACAAAGTAATTAATTCTTAAAGTTTATTTCATTATATTCCTCAAACATCATGTTTGTAATGAAAACAGTATCTGAGGTCAAAATATTCTCCGGAATCACAAAATAAAAGACATGACACATTTCAACCTCAAATGTATATCTACATACAAGTATATATGTACAACTGAGCAAATTTAATACGTAATGTGTTCTTCTTAAACAGCATTATTTACACGTAATGAAATTTTATTTAGTATTATTTAAGACATGACTACCCTTCTACAAGCTAACTACATTTACACATGTGTGTAAAATAGTATGTAAACTATAGTTGTCGATTTAATCGATTAACGCAATGACAATAATAAGAATAAATAAGACGCATTTGACTTCATTTTTAACGAAATACGAAATAAATTATTCGTCGCAGGCAATAATCCATAATCGAATCTCAGCAGGTAATTGCACTAAGAGAATACATTCGTCAAATAATAAGTTCACGACTAATTTGCATACTGAGAGACCCATTATATACAGTTACACAATACTACGCAATCTCAACCAAACACCACTGTCAACATGTCCAGTGGTATCGCTTCTCGAAGTTTTCACATTCACTATGAGACCATAGCGCTCTCGGAAGTGCGGATCACCATGTATCAGGGCTCGCTACAAGAGTGCGTATGGTCTCGTCGTAGGTACGAGAGCTTCGAGAAAGGATACCCTGTCATATTGGCTTCAAGACGTCACCTAGGACATATTTTGGTCAATTTGAAACCAGTGGTCCACACTAGGCACGTTTTCCGGTAGTGTCTGAAGCCCAAAGCTCCTTACTAACTCGATTTTTCTATTATATATCATGGTATCCTTTCACGAAGCTCTCTTATCCACTATGAAACCATAGGGCTCTATTTGTAGAGCATTAGCTTTCGGCAAAGAGAGCGCTATGGTCTCTTAGTGGATAAGAGAGCATTGTGAAAGGATACCCTGATCAAATACCCATCGCAAGTCTGTAGATAGAAATGTCAGATTCTCAGTGATATAGTTGCATAACATCAGATCTTCATACTCATGGTGACTGTAGATTAAAAGTCATATGATGTCATCTTATAGATACAATGGCACACTGCATAGTAAGAAGCTGTAACGGCTGCACCCATAACATAACGTCGACACACAGGGGGCAAGAGTGACTTCAACAGTTCATCCGCCATCAGATGATTAAGAGGTGCAATCGGAAGATATGGATAGCTTCTTCTGAAAAGGGTCGTGTGATGCAGGCAGCGTCAACGCTGATCACGTGACACCTCATAACGGTATATCCGTTGACGCCATGTTGGTAATGGCGGCGGCTTGCTTGTTAGGGGCGATACTTTCAACGATAAGAGACAGACAGTCTAAACTGGACACGCCACCACTCGACTGATTCTGGTCGAAACCTGAAGCATAAAATATAGACATTAAGAATGATTAATGGCATACTAAATGTCATAAACACAATATCGCAAAGAAAAAGGCTTTTGTACTTTGTAGCAATAATATATATATATTTTTAAACCTAACAAATTGGTTGCGGAATTTCCAAGACATACATTTTCAAAACCAAGCATTCTTTCAAAGAAAGCGATCTTCCTGGTGAAGTAATCTAACAATGTCTAGTCCTAATGGGTTCTAAGTTCGTGAAGTGAAACAGCTCTGTTAAGTCTGTTATCACTGACTGTTTTGTCTGAAGGTTTGCAATGAACATTAACACATCAGTACACAGGATATTATATGTGTAGCTATTATGACAGAAAGTTCAAATAATAAAGCTGTTGTTTCTTGCTTTTCTTAAAGTAGCCTATGAATCTTAAAAAAAATGGAAATAAAATATAGTACTAGTATCATGAAGTTTCCAATGTGAAACGTTTAGTTTCCAAATTTGCAACACCATAATATATCTGAAAATAATTCACGTAAATGTAGTCATTTAACATATATAAGGTTAATTCACAGCTAAGCTGATAGTCTGACTATCCATTGCTTTTGTTCATTCCAGTATGAACTCAATTATTATATGGAATATGGTACATTAGTGAGGTATGCCTTTCACACTGGTAACACCTACTGTTTTAATTATTGTGGAACGACAACCACAATAACGACAATAAAGATTTTACAGCGACTATAACAAACTAAACAGACTGACAATCTAAACATTTTCAAAGCTAAACTTAAGACCCATCTTTTCTTATGTGACTATGCCTAACTTTATTCTGAATTCCATCATGTGTTTTTATGTAGCGCCATGTGCATGTGTACGACATGGAATAGACGAGTTATAAATAAGTATTATTATTATTATTATTAGATGCATTTACATGGTCCATTGTGAAGGGACAACTCCAACAAATACATGAGGGATGCTATATTGTGGAGTGACGCCAACAATCGCTAAAAACAACGACAGCCTTCACAACGGCAAGGGACACTGTATTGTGGAACGATGACTTTAATAACTATAAGGGACACTGTAGTATAGAACCACGACTCACATAACGGCATATTGTGGAACGACGACTCAAACAAAGGAGAGAGAGAGAGAGAGAGAGAGAGAGAGAGAGAGAGAGAGAGAGAGAGAGAGAGAGAGAGAGAGAGAGAGAG
>JAULBP010100536.1:0-10963 GCA_032355345.1 Lepetodrilus pustulosus
GCACAGGGACAGGTGCCTCAAAAAGTTAATGTAAAGCCCCGGTTCCAATCCTCGCACTGTATGTAGTCCTGAAACAGCTATTGGTTTTAGACTATAATGTAATAGTCCTCTCTTAGTGTATCTAGTATTGATGCCATTCTTGCATTTGAATAACTTGAAGGCTACATTGATTTCTTTTGGAGCGTGTGGCTGCCATATTGATTTCAGACTTTACTATTTGTACTCTTAGGAATGTCACAATTCTCAGAATTGGTGTTGAACTTGACAGCATGTAGTTCTTGGAACTTGGAAGGCTATATTCGCTGCAAGTACAAGAATACATACATTAGTGCACTCATTCATTGATCAGCAGTTTGGAAAGATTGCACGAGATAAAAATTGTAAGGAAAGATAATATTCACAGCAATCTTAAAACTCAGAATACAGTATTAAATTTTTTAATGTTTAATAATGACAGATATATCAACATATGCAAAAACATGGCAATACACAAACTCCATCAGACCATGAGATTATGAAATTTCTTTGAATAAGATTTCCTATTTCATGGGGATTTATGAACACATCTTTGTTCAAGAAAGTTTCATAATCTCAAGGCCAGGTGCTGTTTAACACTCTCCCTGCTGGATTATGCACAAACACAGCTCTTTAGGGCATCTCTGATTGCATGCAGCAGGGAGAGGGTTAAAGATGTTCCAAAGATAAGAGTTACCTGTGCCTATTCCAGAATGGAAAGGTAAAAGTAGATTAATTCATAACCCCACAAATTTTTATTAGAGAATAATTAAGGATCATTTAAGATGTATGCTTTCCCATTTAAATTGCTGAAAAGTTACACTTGGACCAGTAAGCTATAAAATGCCAATGTCATTTAATAAATATGTATGTAATATACCAAAGAAAAGTATATCTAGATGGACTTGTTATACGGTATATGTATAATCAGTAACATTAGCATATTATCTGGCATATTCTCTTCTGGATGTGAAAAAAATAGTAAACCTTGTGAACAAAACTATGAGGAACATACATTTTGCTATCATCAATCGTCTGATCATAGCAATCTCAGTAAAATCAGGTACAGTTTATGATGCTGAGATATTTGGACACTTGCTACGTTTCCAAGAAAAGTAAATACAACTGAAAGCACTCTTTTTCAAGCAGTATTGCAATGGCTGTGTTATCAATCTCAAGTAATATTTACATTTCTTATGTATGGAAATACTTGTCATGATCCACCATTGTATGGGGTATTCAAAACACTACCTGATAATATTTACAATGTACTCGTACATGAACTTACAACATAGATTGAATCGACTAGTATATAATATTCTCATAGTTATTAACAAGAACAAATATTGCAAATACAGTGCCCCCTCGATATAACGCTGTATTTGGGGTCCATGACATACCCCCAAGCCTTATAGTACCAGCCTTATATAATAGTGCAGGTAAATAACAACAAATAAAAATGGGATCCACATCTGACCCAGCCTTATATCCGAATCGCTCTGTATCGAACAGCCTTATATCGAGGGGACACTGTATTCATGAACATTCCCATAGGTTCATGGATATTTTCCGCTGAATATCTGTGACATTACAAGAATCTTCTACCAAGAGGTAGAAAAACTAGACAAAGATGAATATCCACTTCGTCTACAAATATAATTGCAAGTTGTGCAAGGTAAAAAGAACACTATATACTCACTAAATCTACTGTTAGTTTTAGTCTTCTGTTCCTTCTTTTTACTATGTATAACTGCTATAACTGCTAACAAAATGGCGACCAAGAGAAACAACAGCCCGCCTATTATTCCACCTATCAGGGCATCAGGAAAAGTTAATGACTCTGAAAAATGAAAAGTAGATTAGAAAAATATTTTCGTTACTTCAGTACAATCAATGTTACATCAACGAAGAACACAATTTAACTAGTTTAACTAGGACATCAATTACAGGGCCGTAGGCAACTATGTGGGGTGGTTGGGTGGTGGTGGGGGTGGGGTGGATGGGGGGAGGTGCTACCACTGCCCCATGGCTAGCTACGGTACTGAACAATCATGGTGATAAATAGTAAACCAAATCTCATAGGAGTAGGTAAAACCTTTTTTTTTACATTGGGTTTAGAGCTGATTTCAATGTTATTTCACTTATATCATGGTTTGTCAGTTTAGCGCAGTAGGAATTCCGCAAAATCCGTAGCATTGGATATTGCAGTAAACCTGCAAGCACTGGCTGGTACTGACAGACCAAGGTTTGATTGAATTAGTGTCTTATGTTGGAGCAGGAATATTTCACTGATATGCAACAAAACCGACCAAAGATGAAAACTGGATTGCCATGGTACAGACAGTGCATCCTATCATGACCTCATCAGAAAGATAAAGTTGGCAAACATAGATGCCGATCACGTGGGACTGGATTTGAACCCAGGGCCATCGACTCAGAGGTTCAACGTTATACCATTGTGCTACCACCTGCATCTGGTGCAACCTCAACTCCAATCCTAGCAATGGTGGATAATGGCTAATGTAGGGAGTTACGGCGACCGTAGAGTTACGTCACAATGTATGGGCAAACCCTGGTACAGTAATTGGATTATACGTCGATCAAGCTCTGGTGTTAAAGTAAAAATTTCTAGGAAATATTTTCCGAAGAGCAGAAAAATCACAGCAATTCTAAAGTAAAATTATGGTACAAAATAGACACAAAAATTATAATGGAAACATAACTTCTAGGAAAAGGAATAAAAAAAGGAAACATGTCAGATGCTTACAGTTGACTAAATCTCACTAAAAATACAGACATGCTCATTATTAAAATAACTCGCTCATAGTCTATGTGTTAGTCTTTTCTAATTGTCTTGATTTCATTCAAAGATATTTCAAATATTTATATATTAATATATTATACAGAAAATGTCAAATATTATATACATTGGTATAGCCCCTTTCTGAAAAAGCTGTAAATAAAATATTACTACACACCTAAAACTTTTTTTTACATCTGTCCTACTTCTATTTTATTAAGTGAAGGACATAATATTTTCCATATTAAAATAATAAAAACACTCACAGTAAAACCTGATAATATATTGAAAAATACTAGTAATCTACATGCAATGTCAAAAGATACAAAATAAAACTTGAATAAATAAAACACATGTTGCTGTCATTTTAAAACAACCATTGCAGACAACACATGACATATAACACATAACACATGACACATCAGTACCGGATGAGCCCCTGTTCGATGAAGAACTTCGGAAGGCTGGTGTGGAGAAAAATGGAGATATATAACGTATTTACAAATTGCTAGGTCAATTAATCCATCCTTTAGCATGTACAGTTAAAACATCCAGGCTCCGAGATCGTGAAACTATTCGACTACAAATTTTTCTCTCTTTTTCTTTAAAGATTTCCTTTATTTTTTGTACGATATCACGCTCTAGCTCAAATTTTACACAACTGAACACAACTTTGAGTTGAGCATGAAATCATACTAAAAGTCTTTTTGTAATCTCAGGGACCAGATCTAACACTGGCATTAATTTCCAGTACATAACAAGCTGAATATTGAACATTTCTGAAATGGAAATTTCGGTGCGTATAAAATGTCACGTAGTTCCTTCTCACAGAGAACCAATCGCATCCTTCTCACAGAGACCCAATCGTATCCGTACCTGATTTGGTCGTCACTGTGGCGGTATTGCTTGGCTCGCTCCTGGCTAGAACGCCGTTGGATATGACC
The DNA here is from genome assembly GCA_032355345.1 of Lepetodrilus pustulosus. Classification (NCBI taxonomy): domain Eukaryota; kingdom Metazoa; phylum Mollusca; class Gastropoda; order Lepetellida; family Lepetodrilidae; genus Lepetodrilus; species Lepetodrilus pustulosus. Next base: position 3,760 of record JAULBP010100536.1, read on the forward strand.
CGTATCTGGAAGGATGTGCCCGGCGCCATGTCCCTCATCACGACGGACGGACCGGCGGATAACGGAATCTTGGTGCTGTACATTGTCCATCTCCCGTCGGTCCGGAAATGGACGGAAAATGAAAATATGGGAACTGTGGTGTTACGTGGGTGAAGCCACGTGACCAGGATGCCGTCGTCCGTCACGACTGCCGTGACGTTACGGGGAGGACTCGGAGCAGGACCTGAGGACCGATACAAGATAAACGTTAGTTACTTGTGGGTTTCATTGGAACATACAGGTTGCAGTTGTCACAGCAAATTCAATAGAAAGTGTGTTTTAGAAGTAAGTATCGAAATAGAAAGAACAGCCTACCTAAAGATTCTTTGATATCAGGTAGGTAAGTTGACCCAAATCCGTCTGTCGGCAATGCTGTGACCAAATCCATGTCAAAACCTGCAAGACGAAATACGAGAATGAAACGACGATGTCATCCAGACGCAACTCACCGCGTCCTGCCTGTCTGTCCTGCCTGTCGTCTCGACCAATAGACTTACAATAAACAGTCCACAGGTTTACGGTGTGACCAACCAGAGATGCATTATTAGTAGACGTCAAGAGTGACGTGAGTATGTTAATGAGTGAGGTCAAAGGTTAGTGGAGTGCTCAAGTGATCAGTTAGCATGGTTACTTTTTACCGCAAGCACTTGAGCAGTATATCGACTGTGTACTGTCATTTAAGATGATTTCTCTTAGTGTCGTTAACAACTGGTATGTATAGAGCAGTCAGATGTTGAGCAGTTTCAAGAATAATACAATCAGTAGGTTTCCAGAAATAAAATTTACATGTTATCCACTTTGTACAAGAGAGTATACAGGTACCATCAAAAATGATTGTTTATGTTTCAATTGTTTCAACCAATATTTCTTTTCCAAGAAATAGCCCTGCTTGAAATAATATATTTCGAACAAATGATATTCAAGCCTAAATTTCCTTTAAATATTTCTTACAAATGCAATTCCAAAGGATGCAGGAAAAACCTAAAGTTAAATTTATGTTATTTATATCTAGAATATAATTCCAAACATTAGTACATACTGAGAAATGAGAACAGTAATATGTTCTTGAAGAAACAATTTTGCATAAAAAGTCATAAAGAGAAGGTTTATTATGTAATTGTTGTAGTTATGCCTGAAAAAGCTCCACACCGCGGAAATACAATTGATATACCAGCTATTTATGAGGCAAAGAGATCTAGGTACGACAATAAATGACAATTCACAATCAGTTGAAGTGCCGACTGAACATCTCGAGGCAAAACACGCTGTACATGTAGGTGAACGTGTACCAGGTACAATATCAGTCAGTGCAGTGTGCAAAAACCAATTGTCGTTCTTTTTGTGAAACATCCAACGAAGGTGAGATATGCAATTTTCAAAATGGCGTAGTTTCGTCCTCTGCATGCTCCATGCATTTGCTATCTGGGGCGGGAATATATATCAGGGATGACTGCACATGCACATGCAAAATATTATTGCATCAAGATACACACAGGTGCTAGTTGTCTACAGACACGATTCCAAGGCAATACGGTAAAACATCAAATTCTGGGCATGCAAAAATCTGTCATAAAAACAAACACTGACTCAATGTTCAAACAACTGGATGAATCTGGTTCCGTGCAGTCCATGTAATTTCTAAACAAGTTACGACTTGTTGAACCAGATTCATCCAGTTCATTCCAGTTCGAGCTGGCTGTATAAAGAGACCATGTAAAGCAATGAATAGACTGACTGACTGAAGACTATAGTTTTGACCACATCGTTAAAAACCAGAACCGGACTTAAACTCATCCTGATTGGCCTCAAGATCGTTCATGAGAATTAACCGCGTGGGGAACGAGTTGGGGAGGGGGGGGAAAGGGTTGAGAAGGACAATGTCTCGAGCCCATCACGAATGTGGTTAAGACGAGCGTAGGTTTTTAAGGACACAGTTCCCACTATAGCGGTGTTCTAGCTGTGGCCATGTTGGTACCCGTTTGCTTTACGGTGGTTGGGTCAGGTTCCGTTTCATTGCCTGGAAGAAACCAGTGGTTAGTTCTGTTACATATAGTGCTCTCGACCCACATGTGTTTGTTCTATACCAGTCTTGTACCCCTGCTATTTCAATTTAATTAATTTTAAAAAAACATATATTCGTAATTTTTTTAGCGGCTTTCAAGAATCTTTCACTTACATCACGGCTTGTCATTTTAATACAGGAGGAAACCCGCAACATCTATAGTACTGAATGTTGCAGTAAACCTGTGAACACGGACTGGTACTGACAGACCAAGAATGACAACTGCATTGCCATGGTACAGACAGCAAAGTCTATCAATATCGCTTCAGAAAGGTAACTTTTGCGAACATTGATTCTGTGCTCACGGGACGAGATTTGAAACCAGGACCTTTGGCTCAGAGATTCAAATGTCCTACCATTGTGCTACCACCCGCCCCGATACCGCTGCTACCACCCGCCCCGATACCGCTGCTACCACCCGCCCCGATACCGCCGACATTTCTACCCTAATGCTTAACCTCCTTTCTGCTGCAGACAACTAAAGATGCCCCACAGAACAGTGTGCTTGGCAGATCCAAAATGGAGAATATTACGGTTGAGAATTTCCTATTAATTAATGTTTCAGACATGGGCCTTTTTCCATTGAATGATCGTAGAGTTACGAGAGTCGCAACTCCTACACGTTACCATAGTTACGACTCTCTCGTAGCGCTACGATCGCTCTGCGGAACAAAGGACTGATGTTATACGCCTTGTAGAGGTATCAATGAAGTAGTTAGGACAAATTGTATTTCTTGTACATGATGGTCACTCTCATCAATGCATGGTCTGATTTCATGTGTCCTATACATATTAAACTAAACTGTTGTTTCTGCTTCTCTGAATTGAATATTGGGGATTAATTATGTGTAATTGAAGAATTTGGGCCATCTTGGAGCCAGTTTTCTTTTCTTTTTTTAAACTACATTGCTTTTCAATATTCGTAAGAGGTTTAAATAATCTGGTTTTGAACTGTAGGAAAACTAGCATGGCAATCTAAAGACTGAAGAGTGACTGTCCTGTAGTGATCGTCCTGTAGTGATAGTCCTGCAGACAGTGTTAGCACCCAGTACTGAGTTTGAAGACAGATGTTAGTATTTTGTGGTTACTTCTAACGTGATAATCTTGTGGTGACTTATATATGTGATCATGCGCAGTGTTTTGTGAACATACACAGTGAACGTCATGTTGGATCCTTTGAGTATAATATGTGAGAATAATTAATGAATAATTTGAATCTAAAGAATTTCCCCACCCTCCTTTTAAAGAAAATAATTATTTTGTCATATTTATGTAATTTGCCCATGAAACAAATCCATAAATTGGCAATGATCTTGGTCTTTAACAAAGATGTTGCACCCTTTCAAAAATACTCTTCCATGTAGAAACATTATTTATTAAACAAAAAAAATTGTCACATACATTATATCAAATCTTCTGGGGCGGGATAATAATACATCAATACATACTTAGTACTATTGAGTACTAGTACTTTGCAACTGACGCATGAGAAACCCAGTATGCTTAGTACAAGCTGCTGCTATAGACAACAGAATACTTATATTAAATTATTCCAGTGTCTAGCATGGAATCAAAGTAAAATACCGCTCGAGATGAATGAAATGTGTTTTGGGGATTTGATGACTGATCGCAGATGATCAATGATACGTATTTTACCAAAAATATCACCTGCAGTAAGCGTGGCATATTAACATAACATGTTATGGTTAGTTTAAGTGAAGCATAATTGTGAGCGAATATGGTGTTTAACGTCGCTGCGGGAATCTTTCACCCATTTGCGACGAACTGAAGCATACATAATGTGAAGGAGATTAGCGAAGTGGCAAACATATATATATAATAGTCTGTCTTAGTCAGAGACATTGTTAGTAGGCATAGAGATAGATAGCATCGATCAACAGAGACACAAAGAATTACAACAAATCGATCAGTAAGGATGAATACTTCATCATGGATAATGATAACTTGGTGAAACACTGTACATAGTGGGTACGAGATAATTACTTCTTTCCCAGGATGCAAAGGGGCAAAATAACACGCCATATATTCCTGGATGGATTATACAAAGAAACTTAAAGTGAAAGACAAAATTAGCAAATGTCTTAGCGAAATTGATGGCAGTCAATAATAATAATAATCATAAAAAATTGTAAATAATAATAATAATAATAACAATAATTATAATAACATTAATAACAGATCTAATAATAATAATAATAATACCGGTAGTAATAATAATAATTTAATTCATATTATTACTAACATTATTGTTAATATTATTATTACTATCATGGTCAATTCCATCTTTAAATTTCGGTTGGAATATATATAAATCTTGTAAAACTGTTTCCTCATTGTGTAGGATAATCTTATATAATAGCCTGAACAAATATGCAAAAGATTACCATTAAATTATGGAACTCTAACTGCAAACTGAATGGAATAAATGCCAAGCCAAGCTGGCTACATATTGTAGTCACTGCTAGACAATGAAGCACGCGGTTTAGAACACAGTACAACACTGCAGTAAACAGTATACTGTAGGTCAAAAATAACGTGACAGTATTAATTGTATTCAGTTCCATCCGAGACTTTTCAAATGGCCAAATTAAGAAAAATGTCAAACTTTTCTTCAGCTTTCAAGCTAAAAATTCAGGATAAAATATCAGTAATATTGTTCAACGAAAAATCCTATTTGGATGACAATTTCAAGGACTGACGCAGCAACCGAAAAAAAAAAAGTAGTAATGTTGCCAAAAAAAGAAAATAAACTACTCAGCAGTATTACCGTTAAAATAAACGCTAACGGTCAGGGGGAGACAACCATTCCTGATAAGGCATGGAGGTTGCTGATTGGTCAGCGAGTCTCAAATATGCAAGGACTAGCAGGTTGAGGTATAGGGGGAGGCAGGTCTTCAATGAAGGGGAGGGAATCAATGACTGAAACTGAGAATGAGAACCCGTCCCGAAGTTACGAGACCCTTTTGAGTACGATGTCACGCTCAACCCAAGTTTTGTGCTCAAATCACCACACAAAATGTGGCGAGCACGAAATCGTAATTAAAAAAGTCACGTAACATTGGGGCAAGGTCAAGGCAATGAAGAGTTAAACTCATTTTCAATTTCACCTCGACTATGAAGCGATTTCCTAATAACCTACGGGAAGACAACTCTCTCTCTCTCTCTATCTTTTTTTCTCTCTCTCTCTGCTTAATTTGATGCATGTCAGCGGGAACAATAACAAATCAATTCAAGAATATTAGCATATTTACTAGCTTTCAAAGGTAATATCATTGTATTTTCAGTTCAAAGTATGTAGAGATGCTAAAACCTCATCATTCCTGGAACTAAAATGTTGTTGTTATGATAATTATCAGGGTAAATTATGCGTCTAGTACTTGAGTACAAAGGCAAACTAACAGCTTAGTAAGTTCAGAGTACTAGCGGAAAACAGATCCAAATGATTTTATGAATCTTTTTCCAAAATCCTTATCAATTCATTTTCGTAACATCTGCAAAATAATTCTTCATTCTAGAGAGAGTTACCTTCCCTGCCAACTGTTGGGCATGCTTTTTATTGTTGTTATTTTACCCACAATACCCCGCTGTTCCGGACGTGAACTTTACCTAGCGTCTTGGCACGGATTTCTTTACTGTACATTCCGTCTCCGTACTCGTTACGTGACAGCACCATGAACTCGTACAGCGTGTTGGGCTGCAGAGTGTACAAGGTGAAGGTCGTGGATCCCTGAGGCACGTTCATCGTCTCCCAGTTGTTGCTGTCCTCATCGCTGACACGAAAACTGGAAAATGTTTGGTTGACAGTCAGCACAAAATTTATTAAAAAATGTTTTCATAACTACAGGAATAAATTATGTACAATGGGTCTGCTAGTATGATACGTTACCATTAACACCAATTTGTTTAAGTTGCAATAGTGAGTGAGATATTTCTTTACGTTGCAGCGGGAATATTTCACCCATAGGCGACGCGACTTTAGGTTTCTAGAGCTAGAGAAGCAGAAAGGTTAGTTACAAGAGCATGTAGGTCTGTGGACTGCCGCCATCGTACGCCGGCTCCCACGTGACACGGGCAGAGAACAGGCTCGTCACGATGCTGATGTTGTACGGAGCGTGAGGAGTTGTATCTGAAAATACACCAGGACCAATTTAATTAACATGACAACGAACCTCAAATAGTTCATAATTTTGGTGAATATTGAAAACCAGTAGGACATGGAGTGAGCGAGTAATTATGATTATGGAATTTAACATCACTGTGGGAATCTGTGGAAAATGTAGTCCAACATGCTTGTGTAGACAAAATAATTTTCGTAAATATTGAACACCAGTGGGACATACGGAAAATGTAGTTTGTTGACCAATATGCTAACAAATCAAATGTACATACTTTCAGGTAAACAGATGCTTGACCATGAAACCCTGATTGTATGCCTTTAATGGATAATATTGAATTTGGAAGATAATTAGTAATTAGGCCAGATAATTAACTGGAAATGAAAGAAAAAGAAGATATTTTATTATGGTGGCTATACAATTGAAAGAATCGCACATAAAATCATCATTTAATCCAGTTGCTAATGTGGTCATTCACACACTGCGATGAAGTAACAAGAGGACGAGGCATACTCACTCATTATGCGTAGCTCTGTGCTGGTGATGATCTTGGCGATGCTGTTGTTGGCGACACATACGTATTCACCGTGGTCGTCTTTCCGTAAAGTTGTAAAAGTCAGATTTCCGCCGATGTCCTGAACCCTCCCACTGCTTTTCAAGATGCCTTGTGCCTGTCATCAAAGTTAGCAACAGTGTTATAATACCATTCTACATCGTCCATTTATCTGGGTTTGTACTGTATTTACAAAAACAGCAGTGGCATTGACAGAAGCACACATAAAATCAGCAATTCAGGTGAAACTGGAAAAGGTTTTTTTCTTTTGGAACATATCAGAGTATCCTTTCACAAAGCTCTCTCACCCACTAAGAGACTGGTAGCGCTCTCTTTGCCGATAGCTAATACACTGCTAAGAGAGCACTACCAGTCTTTTAGTAGATAAGAGAGTTTCGTGAAAGGATAGCCTGT
>JAULBP010100547.1:0-10963 GCA_032355345.1 Lepetodrilus pustulosus
GGAGTGTGGGTGCATGAAAATCAAATTGTCTCACGTTCGTAAAACCAGTTTTGGTGCTTATTGACCAATCAGATTTGCTTTTCATGCACCCACACTCCACCCTCGATTGCCAATCAAATACGACCTATAGTAGTGTGTGACCTACTCCTGTCAGCTACCTGTGTGACCTGCTCCTGTTAGTCTGTCTCACAGACCCTGTTCTCAGCCTAATATTCCTATTCCAAATATCTTCCATGGCCAAAGCAAGTCTAGATTTTCTGGGGAACATTTCAGAGGCTCATTTCATATACAAATAATATACCCATCAGTAGAATTTCTTCAAAATAATTTACTTTCATCCTCTGAGACTACCGTTATTGATAGTCTATAGTCAGCTGCCCTACTTATATCTGTTCTCGGAGTGGGTGTAGACATCTAGCCCTCTGTCAAATGGGTACTCAACAACATGGCAATATAAGCATTGTGTTCAAGCTTGAACCCCATTTTGAGATGGCTTTCCAGCTTCTCTGTAGAGAAAAATGATGATTTTGTTTCAGTTCTTTTCACCCAGGTTCATGAACATCATATCTTGTCATTTTGTTTTAATATTCTTCACCATTACATATAGTTATCTTTGTATCATTCTCTACATGTGTTAAAATATATACTTCAGTTTTAACAAAACAATTTTTGGGGACATTTAATTTAATTTTAGCCCATCTATATTATAATTTAATATTCTTGTCACGTATGGGAAACTGCATTTCCGTATGTCCAATTCATTTTACATAGGAAGACTGATACATGTATATAGATCCCAGTATAAACCATGCGGAAAGCAAGGGAACCAGATATCCAAAGTCCATATAAATGGGGGCTGACTGTATCCAAAAAGGAGACAATGTTTTGGCGACACCTGGAACATGTAACTGGTACATGTGAACCAAGGAGGGTGGGGTTAGCTGGGCAACTTGTCTGCAGAAAATAGCAACTCATCTCTCAATCTCTGCATGGAAAAATACCAGGCCATCAGGTGGCAAATGAACCCTGAACTTCCATATAACCACTGCATGATATCAGATAAATATTCCCTTCACTCACCAAGCATCAGCCCCCCCTTGTTCCCCCTGCCTCCCCCACTCCTCTCTCACCCTTCCAACCTATGGCAATTACACAGATTTGGAAGAGAAAGGATCCAGCTGAAGAGAAAGAATTCATCCAATCATGTGATTGTTTTGTTGGCACCAATACCCAATTCTTCCCTTTTGAAATATGTTGGCACCTCTTCACAACCCTGGCAGATAGATGAATCATCTGTTTGTATACCTTCACCACCTCATCTTGCTACAGTCCATATTACTCTTTTAACGCACCTCCATTGCTTCACAGACCAAAATGGCAAACTATTTGACATTATATTCGAAATATATGATGTGGTAACATCTATATTTCACCCCTAATCTGATATTGTCACTGTATCCTCGATCCATCAAACTTCCAGTTACAAAAGTTATCCTAGAGATGGAGGTACACCTCGTCCTAGGGAAATGGAGGTATACACGAGAGATGGAGGTATACACGTATGTATGTATATGTATGTATACCTCTGTCGGCTTCTTGACATCTGTGAGCTTCTATTCCTGGCTGAGATAGAAGCAGATAACAGTACCTGCCAGGAACATAGCTGTGAACAAAAACAGCCCCCTGTCTGAAACCAGCGATTTGGGTTACACAGAGCGTTTCTTTTGATTTGCGAGCAGGTATGGTGGCTGCAGAAAGATGAGAACAGCAGCCAATGGTGGTGTGATGTTTAACCTTCTTTAAGCTGTAGGCTACTATAGGGATGCCCTGTACAGTAGTGGTGGTAGTTCCTGCAACAGCGCTTGTACCGTGACCAATCCTAGTCTTGGCTGTACATGGTGAATACCTGTGTTTGGAAAATGTTCAAATAGTTATGAAGACAGATAGACAGACAGATATTTTATTTTCGTCTCACACATGTATACACATATTACACACATTAAATATACACATTAAGTAAAAGTACCATGGCCATTCTTAAGAATTATGAGAGACGGTTAAAACTGTGTTATTAAATATGAATGTTAACCACCAGACTCAGTATATCTGGAATAACCCGACAGTGTTTTTTTTCTTTTTCCTATGACATAGTATTTCTTATAAGTCAATTTGATATGCAGGTCTAATTGAGTGTCAAACTTAATCCACCACTATCTTGAAAGTTTACTGTAATTAGTGAGTGAGTGATTATGGAGCTTAATGTCACCATGGGAATCTTTACCCATTTGCACTGATACTGTAATTAGAAAATGCCACGTAAAGGAAAGAAAATTGCTAAGAACATTTTAATTGCCAGCATTTCATCTTAGCAACCTGGTCATTGCTTACAGTGGTTAAACATGTATATTAAATTATAAAAGTTTGAGTTTGAATCCTGCCTTGGTACCCACACACCTATTCCACAGTGGAGAAGAGCTGCATATGTCCAAGCAAATAGGGTTCAATGTGTGAGTAGTGTATTATTACCATCTTCAGTTTAAATTTTAAATGCTACCGGTTTTCTTCCTACCAAGAACTAAAAACTCCCCCAAAAAGATAAAATACAAATACATGTACATGTAATACCAAATCAAAACCAGCTCAAGTTAAATGTTTTGGGTATGACAATGGAATGGTTTCAGTTCTCAATAATATTTATTGGTGACTTACTATCGGAAGGTTGTGTATTGAATTATTAGGCTACCCTAGAGAGATAAGCTTGTTTGGTTTACTACCTTACAGTGGTAATATAGAACAGCAAGGGTGTAGCGGGAAGGTGGGACATCTATTGCTACCACCACGTGCAGGTTGATAACGCCACTTGGGAGATTAATCAGTTGCCATGGAGAATTATCTTGTTTCTTTTTTTATTTCTCCAAGAATGTTCTTGAAGAAACAGCAGACATGTTTTCCATCCACTCGGGCAGCGGAAGTTTAAATTGTGTCTATATATAATACGCATCTGGGAGAGTATATCAAGAGTGGGGCTCGCTTTAGTCTGTTCTGGACGATTTGCACTAAATCATGAGTGCGCTCAAAGAACAACGGATGTTTATTACGTTACTGTTTGTCAAGGAAAGTTTCCGTTACAGGGATAGTTTACAGGACTGACTTTACTGAGGAATATACGAGATCATTACACTATCATTCTGACAAGAATATTGTACTTATGTGACAGGGGCATGATCTGTCTGAAAATACTGTGGAAATTCACTAAAACATGAAATCTTCAGTGCTAGTTTGCTTTTTGTCACATTTTCCAGTATTTTAGTGATGTGACCTGGTCATAATGGGATGATAGCCTACACTAATGTGATGTTTCCATAACACTTAGGAGCTACTACTGATGCTGACTAACCATGGGCTCAGAGGCTGGTGAAAGTCAGTTTGTTGTATGCCTGAGTTCCTTGGTACACTTTACTGGAAACTGAGTCCAGACCTTGTTTTGGTATGCCTGCTTTCTACAATATAGTTTTTGCTAAACCAAGAGTTTGGGTTTCCTTAAATCCAGGTTTACACTAAACCACAATATTTTTCTTATTATTCATTTGTATTATTTTTATTAAAACAATGGAAATGTTTGACCTCTAACATCTTCAACACACTTGATCAGTTGAACAGGAATACAATCAAGTGCAAACTAATGGATTAGTTTTGTGGGTTCTGTGGCATAATTGTTAGAGCATCATCGGCCCGGAGTGCGGAAGTTCTTGGGTTTGATCCCTGGTCTCGTAATTCCAAAAGATTTAAAAAGTAGGTTCTTGTTGTTCCCCTGCTTGGCACTCAGCATTAAAGGCGCAAAGAAAGAACTGGTGGAAATCCAGACTAGTCAAGCAGTACATATGCATGCAAGTCATTATATGAATTAAACAATCTTGAAAGTGGCTTTAAACCCCAAATAAACCAAGCAACACTAACACACTGTTCATGGGCAGTCATCATTAACTGAAGTATGTAGCAAACAATTTTAAATGACAGAAATGTTTTTGCAGGTTTACTGCAACACTTAACACCATGAATGGTTCAGGTTTCCTCTTGCGCTTAACTGACAAGCAATGATATTTGTAAAATAATTTTTAAATCAGCTCTATTATGAGTTTTTTTCTTCTGTTTAATGTATTTATTGTAGCTGAATAGTGGATAAGATTTTTGCAATGTCTCGTACTTCTATACTCATCACTTATAGTACACTATACATCCGTCAATCTTGACTGATGAGCGTACTGATCGCCCCCTTTTTTATGTCATAAATCCATTTCCAATTCTAAGCTTAGATGCTTTTTGTTTTAGAGTATAATAACATAGGTTTCTGTATGTTAATGAGTTTTTCTTGTTTGACAGAACTTTTTTATTCTCATTCTCAAATTCCCTTCTTGCTAATACAAGCCCCAACTCAGTATTTCTCTAGTATTTTATGGTTCCAAATATACGGTCTTTATACCAGCCCTAAAACAGCACTAAATATCATGTTTACGTTTGTTGTGCTTTGGTATAGCATGATCTGATGGTTTGTACACCATTACTGCATGGTTGGTGGTAGGCTGATGGAGATGCAACTTTCTACCACCAGGTGGGGTTGTCGACATCTCCTGTAACCATGGAAACATGCAAGTTTTTGGAAAGTAAGAAGACATACATCCTGTTACCTCAACAATCTTGTTTTACCATCATTAGTATCTTCCCAAGAATTATATTAAAAAATATATAATTAATTTATACCTTTTTGGCTTTAGAAGAATTTTAAACTTCAAACGGACAGGTTCTGTTGGAAATCTTCACCTGTTTTCACCTTTGGAAGTTTATCGTATTTAACACTTTTCAAACAGAACACCTTGGTTTGAAGTTGACGTGTTGGTTTACCTAACACTTGGATGTCGGCCACTGTTCTCAGTAACATCTTGCAGCTATCTTGGCTAATTGCTTGGGTTCACTCTTCCATTCCATGACTTTTGCCCTCTGGCTTGATGACAGAAGGATACATACAGAAGGGTATAGTTATATCTTGCACAGACCACAAGATTCTTACCAACATCCTGCCAGTCATCATAGTTGCTAAGCGTGATCACTCAGTTTGTACAGGAAATTATTTGGACGTTTTGTGGGTTCCGGTAATGTCAACACCAAGATAATTACAACCACCGAGTTGCTACCCTCAAACCCAGTCCTCATGTGTTGTGTGTTATAATTATTCGTGTATTCATAAGTGGTTATTGGATAAGACATTTTTGGGTATGAAAGTCAAAAGCTTTTGCTGGAGGTTGAGACATCCGGATGGGTCATGTAAATGTGGAGTAGAAAAGAATTTGGACTTTTCTTTACATGAAATTGTTAATTCTTGGCTTGTTGTCAAAGAATCACTGAAGAATACTTAATGCTTGTTGACTACTGGTGTAGGTAAGGGGAACCAGCTGTCAGATCGGAACAATATTTTAGAACACTGTCAGTGAAGCTGAATGTGCCTGGGAACTGTTGTGAAACTTTGCACGAGGATTTGTCTTGGAAAGAGAGACTGATTGGCTATCTTGTCCTTTGCGGTATCATCACAACGTTTCCAAGATATTGGGTTCCGAACATTGTAAACAAACTGTTTTTGTGTTATTTCTCCATGAAAGCAAGACCAAAGATTGGGAACAATTCAGTGAGAATGTTGTATATTTTCAACTGTCAAGACATGCATTTGGAATATTGTGAGTCTGAAATTTGCGAATTTCAAATCTTCAAAGAATGACGGTACATTTTCAAAGAATTCCATTTGACATTTGATGTTGATGACATGGCGCCAATGGCTCACGGTTACGACTGTGTCACATGACAACTCTTAATGACCATGGTAGCCAGGTGGCCGAAACCTCTGAGAAAAATTTGGAAAATGTTCAAATGTGTGCGTGATAAATTTAAGGTAAGATTTATAGCTGTTCTGGTTGCAAAATGTCTCGTATCATACCTGAGCTAGTATCCAGAACATGTTAAACCATACTAAAAAGAAGTAAGATAATAATACATACCATGTAAATGTCTATATTTAATTAAATTGTTTCATTTTACTTTTGATTAAATTATGTTTTTCCTTGAATAATTACATTCCCGAAATATTTTCTAGTGTTTATTAATGCAGAAATAATTATTGCTAAATTGCTTTCCATATTCATTTTAAAATATTTATTATAAACTAACCACTTTATGTCTCATCAATTATCAGTACACACAATAACAGCTTGTAGATTCCATGTATCTATGGAAACACCAATCATACCCCTGTCTGTATTGTTTACCAGTCTAGTGACTAGTTATTGTATAACAAGTAGTTGAAGCATCATAAAGCATGGCACAGTTGTTTTCACAGAGCTCATGGCTTGCCAATTACATTGATTATATCTTAATTGACCACATGACTCATTGGTTAGTTTTCTATTTACATAAGTATGTAGTCAGCCTGCAATAAATTGAGAGGCAGGGTCTTTGAATCCCTACTTTGACTCATGCATGCTGTGAAAGCTGTGGTAACTAGATCCTTACATTATGCCCCCTTCACATACACAGATTTTTCTTATGAGTCCTTACGGATAGTAAAAGTCCACGGATGCTTACGGATCGTTACGAGTTGACCACTTTTACGACCAATTTAAGAGTTGTTACGAGTTACTACGACCTATTTACGGTTTATATACGGATTATTACGAGTTATTACGATGTATTTACTGAAAAATTCCACGAGTTCTTACGAGTTGTCATACTACGGAGTAACTTACGGACATTTTACGAGCTTTTTACGGATTGTTACAAGTATATTACGGAATGTTACTGTTCATTGAAGCTTTTACGTGTTATTTACAACATGTTTACGTGTTGTTACAAATAGTTACGAGTATTTACGAGTCCTTACATAAGCACTTGTATTAATCCGTAAACAACTCGTAAACTAACCATAAGAAATCGTACCAAATATTGTTATGAGTCATTTACGGATCGCTACGAGTGGTTTACGGATTGTTACGTTTTGTTGCGAGCGGTTTATGATACTTACGGATTACTTACTAGTTAGTTAAGGAAACATCAATCCGTGGACACGCGTAAGAAGATTTTTGACATGTCAAAAAATTGCCTCTCCTTTCACGGATGTCTATGAGTTGCTGCGAGTTATTTACGGATGCTTGCGATTGACTACGAGTTGGCGATCTGTAAGGACTCGTAAGAAAAATCCATGTATGTGAAGGTAGTATTAACAGGTAGGGTCATTGGACCCTGATACAGAGAGGCAGGATTGTTGGATCCTTACATTGAAAGATAGGGTCAATGGACCCATGCTTTGAAAGTTGTGGTAACTGGATCCTTACATAAAGATGCAGTGTCATTGGATCCTTACATTGAATGGCAGTGGATCCTTAATTACATTGATCCAGGTCATTGGATCCTAATATTGAAGCAGGGTCATTAGATCCTAACAATAAGAAACAGTGCTTAAGTGCATCCTTACATTTGTAAAGCCACAGCACCATTGCAGCATTGGTTTTAAAGACAGGGTCATTGTACTCTAATATTGAGAGGCAGCACCTTTGGATCCTAAAATTGAATAAGGATCCAATTTTGATTTCAACATATCCTATTAACAAAAGTTCAAAAGGATTGGACAGAAGCGAAAACACTTATCGCAGTCCTCTCCTTATTTACAGATTAGAATAACATTCGTGGTGCAGAAATATAGTGAAATATATACAAACAAAAAGAAGTAAAGCAAAAAAATAAGTTGTTATATGGAGTGATTAAACACAGGATGAAATAAATATCATGAATGCACATAATTATATACAATAACAACCATGGTCATATTACTATTTTACAAAACGTTCAGTTCTTTTAATATATATTCTTGAACAGAAATAAATATAGATCCAATACTAGGGCAGTGACATTTGTAGCTTTGAGAGGTAGAGTCATTGTAGCCTTGCTGTGGTGCATGTAATGCTGTGTGTGGGTGGTGTGTTGGTGCGGAGAGGTGGGGGGTTGTTAAGGGAAGTCATGTTTACACAGTAGAACTACTGTAGTGTATATGTCTTAACACACAGACCATTATTAACGCCTCTCCATTTATTGATGGATGCAACCAGAGAGACTGTAGATTTATGGCTGTGATTAATTGAGCAAGCAGGAGGTTGACACATATGAGGATTGGACATCGAAGTGAACTTCTTTAAGAAGTGCTTCCTTTAAGTCTGTGTTTAATTTTGTTATCACAATTTCTATTAGTGTAGATTAGTTAATTATATATATTTTTTAATGCTATATGCTATAACATTGCAACATATACCTAAAATTGGAATAAATACAGTATTCAGGATGTATTGCAAATTAGCAAGTGATGGGAAATTATAAATATTTTGAAATGTTTATGGCGATGCTAATTATGTTTACCACATTTGGCCCAGAGATTACGAAACCTTTTGAGAACGATTCCATGCTTAAGCTCAAACTTTATTTAAGGATTTGTGAACAAGACATTGACTCGTACTCAAAAAAACACATTTTATTTTTCGTAGTCTTGGGGCCTGGTTTTGATAGCCTTTGGCTGTCATGCTCAACATGATATAATTCTTGGCTCCACTTCCAAGCAGGTTCTCTAGCCAGCTTTTGGAACACAGAAAAAATAACTTGATTGGAATCTATGTAGCATGTAACTCTGTAAGTATCCTTCTAGTAGCGGAGATCTGTACAAAGATATGTCCAGAAAGACTATATTATGTATTTGTACGGCTGGGAGTATGTTTTTATCATTCTGGTTTGAGATAAATAACAGTCTTCCCGCAGAGACAGACAAGGTTCCCCATTCTGAACGAGTCTAGACATTCATAGTTCTTAATAATGGTTTGACAAACCCAGGTTTTATATGGATAAGGTTCCAAGGTGTAGGGATATCACTATTGCATATAGAATGCAATTTATTAAATATTTGTTTTGAGATCAAACCCTAAAATTTGATCTCTTATAATGATAAATATATTGACTGAAGGCCATAATCTATACATCATGATTCAGAACTGCGTAAAAGTACAGATAAAAGAAACATCAAACAACACTTTATTTCATTTGTAAATAAATATGCAAGAAGCAACATGTATAGGCATGAAGAGACATTTGTGGTGTGGGGATATTTACGCGATGGTGTAAATATTTGGCGGTGGTGCTGTGTGTATACATGTATGTCTCGTACCTCATGATTATTTCCCGATGACTACATACAGCTTTGCTTGATGGATGTGCGAACACCTCTGCAATACAACTAATGACTTATAACGAGGTGGCAATTTGTTTTGCGTGTTCGAACATTAAAACAGGATAATTTAGGAATTGGTTTATCAGGTTGGGTCCACATGTGTCCCCTCCACCCCCCAGCCTTCACCCCTGTTATCGCCCATCATGATAGCATGGCTCATCTGCCCTTACCTCGCATCTTATCTCCAGTGGGGAGATCATCTTCCTCAGAAGGTACCATCTTAAGAGCCAGTGTGGACTCTCCCAAAAGGGGTGGCAGGGTTTCGGTACTGAGCTGCACCGGACTTAAATACGGATCCTTAAGCTTGCCAGCTTGCAAGCAGGAATATGTTAAATTTATACCAGATACAGCTGCCAGAGGTGAAAGAGAAAACAAATACGTGATGGAGGTGTGATGGAGGTGTATCTGCAGACGTGTGTCTCTCCACCCCCAAGCCAGTTCTTCTCAAAGAACACTGAACAGATGATGTAGGAATGCACATGAAGCTAGTGAACTTGTGAGCGAGCCCGACCTATACTGGGCTCTGGGGCTAAGCCTGACTGTCCTGTCACTAACTCAAACACTAGGACACACAGACAGACAGACAGCCAGACTCATACAACACCAAGATGAAGAAACTAGCACTGAATTTACTGAAGGTGAGTGGCTCCTGTGCCAAACTTGTAACCCCCACGTTATACCCATGCCTCCATCTGCCCATCACACATATCTACTTTCATTCTAACTTCCTGCCATGTCTCTCCAGACTCTCCTAAATATAGCAAGCGATAACCGTTTGTTTTGCCACGTCTCTCCAAATGTTACACCCTAATTGCTCCCCTGTTAGCAAGAATTATATACATGCATGGGACATAGTCTCCAAGAGTCTACTGTAAATAGATTTACTGTAACAGCCTATTCTGTTCCCATCAATATCTTGTAAATATTTATCTTTTCTGCTCAAGTGAAAATGATCAAGATCTGTTTCATGTCAAATCTGAGATTGATTCAATCAACACTGTGGCATATCGTACCTGAAGTTGATTAATTCAACACTGCCAAGTCATACCTGAGGTTGAATCAATCATCATTGTGCCATGTCAAGACCTGAGATTGCTTCAGTCAACACTGTAATGTCATGCCTTAAGGTGATGCAATTATCTCTGTGCCATACCATCTCTAAGGTTTTCAATCATCATACCATGTCATTATTGAGGTTAATGCAATCATCATACCATGTCATTACTGAGGTTATGCAATCATCATACCATGTCATTACTGAGGTTAATGCAATCATCATACCATGTCGTTATTGAGGTTAATGCAATCATCACCCTGCCATATCATACCTGAGGTTTTCAATAATTACTGTGCCATATCATACCTGAGATTTTGTATGTCATACCAAAAATTTATTAATCATCACTGTGCCATGTTGTATCTGAATTTGGTAATTGCAGTGGAGTGATGTGGTTAATTGCTTGACAATACTAGTAAACTATTTTGAGTGGAAATATATTTTCTTGCATTCATATATATTTATATAAAATTCCTAATGTGTATTAATAAATTAAGCAAAATCAGATGAAAGTATATATGCATGCATGCTCTCCTGACAGCGATAGTACATCAGTCTGTACTATACGCTGTCACACTATGAGGGGTTTCGCGTGTTCA
>JAULBP010100558.1:0-10959 GCA_032355345.1 Lepetodrilus pustulosus
CATCTAACTGCTAGACTGAATTTCTGCCAATGTTGACCGACAAGAGATTTTGGCAATATAGGCTACAATTGATGACAAGTATCACAAATGCATGTTGTTTGCATTTATTATTCAAATGTAGTGATATGCCTTCATTGAAATCTGTGATTGTATGCCGGTAAGACTACTGGTATTCTGCGACACACGGGTCAGCAGCCAATATTACTAGGTTTTTGATGACATGGGTGTGCAAGATTCAACTGGGACGAGTCCTATAATTCAAAATCATATGGAAATTTCTATCATAATCAATTATCTCCAGTACATAATATTTTTTAAGCTGTCGTCATTTGTGATTAATTCCACTGCACATATTATTTTATACCCTTGTGTGATGATTTGTGTATGAAGAGTTGTGTGTTTACCTGTATGGATGTGTACTTAATGTGAAAATCATTACATATGAGTAAAAGATTCCCACAGGCGACGTAAAACAATAACCTTCTCCATGCTGGAGGCAACCAGAAATGCCATATGGAGGTGTGGCAGTGCCTAACCCAGCATGGAGAGGGTTAATACGATTGGCAGGTGTAATGCAATAACATGGAATATTTAGTGCACGATGAAACAGCATATATTGTTGCAGAAAACTTGTGAGCATAACTTGGTAGAAATTGAAGCCAAGCTTCTAGAGTTTATACATCGCATCCCAATGGAAAATTTTATTCTTTGGACATTGGCTCTTAATTAATTTTGTAGAGCATAATAGAGTATAATGCAGAACGTGTTTGCCTTTGTCCTACTCAGGTGAATTAAGACAGTGATGATATTAATGTAAAACAAACTCGTCAGAAAATTCAAAGATTGAATTTATTATAAATTAAAAAAAGGCTTACAGAACATTAATAAGTACATACATATAGAAAACTTATTGAAAAGACAATAGCTTGGCTTTAAATGGCTGATCAGTGGATTCTAAATGACCTGACTAAAAATATTAGCAATGATTATAGGATGCATTTTCTTAAAAGACCAATAGGCCTATAATTATACAATAATTAACGATACAAGAAACATTATCAACCAGTCAACTCTATTTTATCTAACCTGGGTTTTTTGGTTCCATTGTTGCATATGTTTAAGTCATTGGTTATATTAAAATACATATTATGATGAAATCATTAGGACTAACTAATCTTAATTGTATATTATCATGTGAGAAAATATTGACATCACATTACTGATGGAAATGGTCTCTCACAATAAAATTTTAAATATGGAGAAAAAACATATAGCTACAAATAAATTGTCAATGTATAATATTGTAAAACAAACAATATTCTTTTTCGACAAACAATGTAAAACATTATGGGTACTACAGACTTGAAATTAAATACACTTGTGCACTAAGACATAAATAATCTCAATAAAAATATGGATTAGTGCAAATGCAAACAATAACTGAGATAGCATAAATAATACTTACCGTATGTTCTCGAAGTAATGATTTTATAATGCTTCAATGAATTTACATTTTGGCAGTGATAAATAAAGGATGTGTATTACACATGTTCTATTTAACCCTCTCCCTGCTGGATTAGGCACAGGTACTGCTCTTTAGGGCATCTCTGGTTGCCTTCAGCATGAAGAAGGTTAATATCAACTTTATGTTCTGAGTGTAAGAATTTTATTCACTTCACATTGCTGGTGCATAAAACTTTTACACTCAGTATATAAAGTTGATATTAAATAGAACATAGTGTTTGATAGTAACAAATCACAATAATACTTTCAGATACAGCTTCTAAATATTGAATGCAAACCAATTTTCTTTGCTTAAATGTATAATAATACCATTTATTATTAATAAGTTGGTTCACAGACCTTTCAATCATCTTATTCTGAAAAATAGAAGAAGAAAAATATTTTTCTTACCACATTTATTTCACTATGTCAAATATTAAACTATATCACTAAATATGTTTTATACACAGATTATTTATAGGTATTGGCTTTTAATCTAACCAAACTTATGTGAAAAACCAGCATCACATGATTGTTTGAACTTTATATTGTATTTTTTTCCGACTCGCAGTAATCATGTTTTCATATGTTATGTTATAGGTTTTATTACCGTAATTATCCTAATAATTAATTTGCCAAAAGAAAAACACATTTCAACCCTAATTAACACGTCAACATTACCAATTTTCTTTTTCAAACTGATTCAAACACATTATGTTTTCTTCAAATTAAAAAAAGAAAAAAGTATATCTATATACACGTACCGGTATACATTTTGAAATCCTTCATATTTTTTACCATTTTATATACAAACAAACATATTTTGCACATTAATTTGGTTCTTCTAATCATATGAACACCGGTCATTTTCAATTTTCATATTTTCCTAATAATTCAAATGGCTAAATTTTTTATTATTTTCTCCCGTTTTCATTATTAGGGTAATTACAGTATTTCAGACAGCCATACCAATATGGTGAGATGTTTAGGACTATGAAGCATTTTGGTGATGCCATCACATTACCACCAGCAGACACATGTAGATATAACTTTGCATGACCAGTAAAAAGAAATTTCACAGATTTCATTCTGTATTTCATAAAATATATTACCGGTAAGCATACTGGTAAATAAAAAAATAAAACAGGTCATGCACACATCCATAAACATAATTAGAGTAATAAAGCAATTTGCCAAGATATATTGTAGGAACATATAAACAAAGGGGAATAACTTAATCGGTAACAACATGTCTTGAAAACAAGCTACAATTAACTTAGCAATTATACTAACATAGTAAGCATCGTTGGTAAAGCAGGTTCTACCCTTGAAGAACATTTTATTCAATACATGTGCATAACATACAGCTACTTATCGGTAGTACGGTACAAATTACAATACGAAAATATCGTTAACTATTTTAGCACCAGGTCAATTTTAGCAATAATCCTAGGTGTAAAAACCTTTAGGAGCTATTGGGCTATTTCAGCCATTGGAACACCATTGAATTACTCCCCCTCGTATTTAATCTTGACTATCCCAAGTATTACCAATTTGTGTATTTCGCCATAAGACAATGAAGTTCTATCCATAGATCCATAGTCAAGATCGAAGAGTACTTTCTTTGGTCATGTGTCTCACAAAATGGCAATATTGTAGTCCATGCATGGCAGGAAATGACACAAACATTGATATATGCCAGGACTGCCGATACGACCCTTGATATATGCCAGGACTGCCGATACGACCCTTGATATATGCCAGGACTGCCGATATGACCCTTGATATATATGCCAGGACTGCCGATATGACCCTCGATATATGCCAGGACTGCCGATACAACCCTCGATATATACCAGGACAGCCAATACAACCACTGCCGATACAACCACATGAAAGAAAAATCTTATGTCAGGTCATATCTCGAGATCATGCAACACTGCTTTTGATTAAATTTAATTAAAACAGAAGCATGTGAATAAAAGCTTGCGGAAACGAGTAGTAGGATTAGATATTGAGTACGAGTGGAAACAACTCTGCCCTATGAGATCGACATCCCAGGTATATGGCTGCCTGCCAGTAGGAAAACATAATGGGAAAAATACGAATTTATCAAAAAAATAAAATTAAAATAAAAAATAATAATAATATTAGCAGCTTATCATAGAAGTTGTGCATGACAAAAACATAGTTTCAGATCTTGGTATTTTCAGGCAGTAAAGAATCCTGCTCTGCACTTCATTAATTAACCCTCTCCCTGCTGTATAATGCACACACACTGCTGTTTAAGGCATCTCTGGATGCCTGCAGCAGGGAGAGGGTCAAAGGGTTCTACTGGTAGTTCAGTCATAACAATTGAGGTTTACAGCATTGCCTGCTTATAGTAAAAACACGGCAGACCACCTGATTTACGCCCGAATCAGCAAAAAAAAGTTAGGTGTCCTGTTCCAAGATCCTAACAAAATCCTAACAGGATCCTGGCAGGACATTTTCACCTTGGTGCATTCTTGAGCATCCATGTTATATGTCCTGGGTATCCTTTCACATAGCTCTCTTATCCATTAAGAGTGAATATGGAGTTTAACGTCGCTGCGGGAATCTTTCACCCATTTGCGACGAATCCATTAAGAGACTGGTAGCACTCTCTTTGCCGATAGCTAATACACTGCTAAGAGAGTGCAACCAGTCTTTTTTTTTTGCTGGTTCTACAGTATTACCCGATGGCGAGATGTAGGCCTGGGTATAGTTTCTCAAACCTCTCGTATGAGACCATAGCACTCACATAAGTGCCTGTATATCGTTCCTCAAAACTCTTATCTGCTTTATAGACCATAGCACTCTCGTAGCAATCTCCAATACATAGCTTTTGTGCACGTACGAGAGCACTACGGTCTGTTTGTGGATAAGAGATCTTTGAGAAATGATACCCGGGACAAGTCGTGATGTTAGTGAAAGATTCTAGAAAGCGACTCTAAACCCCATTACAAAAATAAGAAGAAACAATATACATGTATAAGGTCTAGTAGTAGATACGACAGCTTCGTGAAACGAGACCATGGCGAGTATTGCGCCATCAAAAAAGCTCGTAGACTTTGCACATTCTCTATCAAATCATTTCATTTTTTATATTTTTTTTGTAATGGGGTTTTTAAGAGTCACTTTCTAGAATCTTTCATCAACTTCATTCTAATCCACATTACCAGTACTTCAGCTATGGGGTTGTTTCTGCAAAAAGGCACCCATCCTTGTAAATGAATGCCCAATGCTTTCTCACATGGGATGATATGAGACATTCAGCATGGGTATCAGGATGGTAAGCTTTTGATTCTGGTGTTATTCTTTCACATACAACAGAAAACAAAAATAAACGGAAAGGTTCCTACAAAAAATAAACAACATCTAGAGTTGATACATTAAATTTCTTGACTACAAACATTCAGCAAGTGATGAATTTTTGAACTGATATAACATAGCCAAGTTCCATGACAATATACATGTATTTGCGTAGAACGTTCGTGGGCAATCACTTTAATTGTTCTGGTACAAAATCAGTTTCTACTGCTATGAATCCAAAATTGTGGCACAGATTTAAACCCTATCCCTGCTGGATTGATTCCAATCACTGTCATTAGGCATACAAGACTGCCTTCCACAGCAGTTAGGGGTTAAAGACAATTCTCCACCACTATCTGTTCAGGCAGGACCACACCAACACCTCAAAATTATGGAAATATCCTCTATCAGGGCTAGTGTTCATATATCAGTGACCATGTTAAGGGATATAAAAAAATGTCTGAAGACATATAGGAATTAACGGTAATTCACCTTTAAGATCCATGCCGATTTTCTACAATTCAAGAACAATTTCAACATACAAATCATCTACATATTAATTATGGTAATATTGTAATAATCAATTAGCATAGATTGAACCAATTGCATTTGTATGAACTATAAAATAATTATTTTCTTACTAAGATAACATACATCTTAAACATGGTGTATGCACTGTAACGTAATGGCCAACATAAATGTTTTAGAAAATGAAAAACCTTCATTTCTTAACGGCATAATATCACAGATATTTATGGTTCTTTTGGACTAGTTCTTAGGTACAACTGCCAACTACATTCACCTGGCATACATAAAATCTTGTTTGTACTTCCAAAAACCTTGCAACGGCTGTATGGTAGACGGAATATTACACTATAATGTACAACTGCGCGATAGGTTGAATCAAAGGTAAAAACTAGCGGTATGCACATGCAAAGGGAGATAACTGAAAACATTCAATCACTTTCCTTGTAAGATAGGTTGAATGCAAGAGTAAGTATAGTCTCAGATAGAAATGTGTTTGTCCATTATATAGGTCTATCGGCTGTGATAGTGTGCCTTCAAAGTCTTAGACAAAGACACAATATTTCCATAAATTACAGTAGGTGTCAGTGTGTTGACTGCTAAACATATAACTCAGGCTTCAATGAATTGTCCCAAGATCTGTATCCATGGAAAGTATATACCACATGTAAGAATAGATATAGTCATAGAAAAAACAAATTAAAAACAAACAAAAGAAAACGAAGTATGAATAGAAAGCATAGTAACAAGAATGACTTCTCTACAGTGCAGCATAAAGAACCTAACATTGGCATCATAGTAACACACAAGCCTAGCTTTGGTATAATGTATGTATTTGTACAATGGCAATAGATGAATCATCACTGTTTTCACACAATTGTCATTCATTATTGAATTCATTTGCAGATGCATTCCTGCCTCTCAACAGCTTAACAAAATACTGCTTGTACTACCAACGAGCATGTTTAATTAAATAAATACAATATGTCCTCATCTCCACATGTACAATCATACACACATTTACATACAAGCAACTGACGATAATAATTAATAATAATAATGTTGATAATAATAATAATAATAATGTACATTCTATAAGGAAATCATGTTTTATAAAAAATCCCGGCAACTCTCAATTTCCCGTTTATGCACAAACGGAATGTGCGTAGTTAGTATAAGCGTTGTTAGAAGAGCAAATAAAAAGTACCGGTAAATAGTTTCCCTTTGATCGACACTGATACACAACATTGCCATCATTGTATATGAAGTGAAATAAAATCACTGATATGATAATATTTCAGTAAGATATCTGATATATCATAAAATGAACAGCTCCTTTCAATCCAAGTTTTAGGAAACATTTACAAAAGAAAATTGATAAAAATAGGGCCACTTCAATAATGTATAATCATCATAAGTTAAAAGCAGATTTAAAATGTTTCTGTCGAGGAAAAACACCACTCAACTCTTTCTCTAACATGCTAGCGTAATTTCAAACCAAATCTTCCCATTGTAGAAAACACAAAGTAGTAATGATATAATAACGGTAATCTATTTATATGGCACTGAGTTTCAGCTAGGCTGCTCACAGGCTATTAACACTATCCATATCCTGGGGGTGGGTTGCCAACATGAACAGCGACAACAACTTCTCCAAAATGGTTTTTAATCGAGAAATCGGCTCTTTTCCTATTTGTTTTTGTTTACCAGAGCCATATGTGATGCGACAGCTTTCTAGAATTCTAGAAACCTAAGAGTTATCTTCCTTCTTTTTATTTAGCGATTTTCTGTCTTTCCAGATAGGGAGTGGAAAATGGACTAATTCTCTTCCAGAAAAGTCGCTGATTTTCAGAAGTGGTAAATCGTACATCGTTTGAGAAAATGTCATCACTGTTTCACTTCGGTCTTATTTTGAGAAATAATAAAGGAATGTTGGTGACAATAATAGTTGACGTTTTACCAACCTGTCATTTCTTTTACTGTCAATTAATCATCAAAATTATTCGCTTTAATCCATTGAGTATTTTATGTTACGTGTATCCGTTCTTTGTAGTGATGCTTAGAGTATTAAAAAGCCTCAAGTGAAAGTAAAAGCATATTACTAGTAGTTGCATTAACCCAACATTGATGCATGTAAAGTTTTATCCCCCCAATCTCCCTCCACAACCCCCACACCCCCAATTTTGAGGCTGATCATATTCCAGTGCATTAATTGGAGGAAGTGGATATAATTCTTTCCTTAACATTAGGTGTATTAGAATCAAATACCAACACAAATAGATTTAAAACAAATATTGCTGTAATGCTCTAGGTAATATAAATGGTAAATAGAGACATAGAAATTCAATAAATATAAAATAATTCATTCATAACATTTGTCTATATTGCATATCAAATGCAGCAAAATCTTTGGTAAAACCATATAACTTCGGGGTTTTTTTTCTTACAAAAGAAAACATAAATCTTTCTATATTGAAATGTTCGAAAGATATTTCATGTTAGTTTACAGGGAAAATACCTTTCGTGTAAGAAAGCTAACAATTGAGTGCTTAAGCAATAACAGTTGGAAGCACTTAGCTAAGAAGATCCTGTTGTAATATCACACATCACTTTATTTCCATACAGTCACAGATGCAGTAATCCAATTATTACATTACAATTTTATGAATTTCATTTGTCAAAATAAATATTTTTTTATTTTTTATTTTTTTTTTAAATTAGGGTTTAGGACCACTTTCAATAATCTTTCACTTATAATTTGTATTCAACTACCAACTTACTAGTATTGCTCATGTTCAACAAAATGAGTGAGTACCATCTAACCATGTACTTTTAATTGTATAACTTTTTTTTGTTCATAAATTATTGCTTTACGACGCAGCGGGAATTTCATAACTCCTTTTCAATTGAGTTAATGAGATCCTTTTCAGTTCATTTCATTCTTTGGCATCTGTGATTGTATGTAATTAAAGACATGCCTGTATGGCCAAAGGATAGTAATAAAGACTAAGATTGATAATACCTTCGGTCTATCAACAACCATAATACTGTACTGTTTAGCATAACAAAAGAAACTATTATAGCCTGCATAACAATATACAACAATGCACATGTATAACACCCATTTCATGTAATACAATACAATACAAGTACACCATGCTTGTACTTCAAACGTATGGTACACAATTCCTGGAAGCAGATTCATTTTGAGCTTCGATAACAAGTACATAAATCTCAACTTGATTTCAAAGAAATCATGTCCAAAAAAATTGTTGTGTCTAATACTCTGTTAATAATAAGTATTATCTGAAGTGAATTCTATTAGAATTTCCATTTAAAAAAATAAGAGAAGATAATCTCTCCCGAGATTTTTAATACTTGATTATTAATGTTCAAACTTTCTTTATATATGATTTTAGTTTTACGTACCACTGTCAATCTTGGTCCTGTTTCACAAAATGACTGTAGCACTCAGGGATCATATTCCCGAAGCCATCGTATACGTAGCGATATTGTTAAACCTACGTTGAGGTACATTTCACTCTTTCTGGATCATCAAAATGTCCTCCATGAACATCTCAATGATATCGTTACGTGTACGATAGCTTTGGGAACATGAGAACATGGGCCCATGGCTTTAACCCTCTCTCTGCTGGATTGTGCACAAACACAGCTGTTTAGGGCATCTCTGGTTGCCTGCAGCATGGAGAGGGTTAAACTAGCATATGCCCAACCTACAAGGACAAGTCATATTGCATTGCGGGCAGCCTATATTTTAACACATAGCACCTTTTGTGCATTTTGAGACTTACCCTGATTAACCCTGCAGGCGAAGTCTGGTGCCCTGACACCACACATGTATAGTGCTACAGTTGTTTTGTGGAACGGGATAAAGTAAAAAAAAAAGGAAAACATTCTGAACAGTATATAATATCAGCTATAAAGACATAATTAACCCTTTCCCTGCTGGATTAGATACCTTCACAGTGCTCACTAGGGCATCTCCAGTTGTCTGCAGCATGGGTAGAGTTAATGTAAGGTCTTGAGTCTACATATGCTAAGGGCGCGACTTAATGTACTGATCTCCATATTAAAAACAGTATCACCAACTAGTAAAATGTAAAAAGCAGATGAAATGATAGCCAAATACCTTAATAAATTAATGCGAGGGATTAAAAGTTAATGTTGCTTATGGGTTAAAGATTCCCACAGTGGCGATAAGTAATTCAATGGCGAAAAAAAAGCGTAAAATAATTTCAATTAATTGTGTTAATGTAAACACATAGGTAGGAAAATACTTCTCAAAGAACATATACAACAGACTAGCATAGACATTACAATGAACGGATTGTAACAAATGTAAGTAGTCGAGAGTTGTTGTTTTTTTCTCACTTTAAACAACACCAACAGCTGGCATGAACAGCACAGAGGAACGTTGTTCTTGGAATGGAACTGGTAAAAATGTGACACGTCATCATACAGGTATTGGAACATGGTCTTGTTGAGCATTCACTAAAGTCAACCAATCACATGCACTCACTTGTGCAAAAAAAAGAGACATGAATTCACAAAAATACGTAGTTCTTCTTGTGTTACAACTGCTTCAGCAGCTTGTAATGTATAGTTGCCTCCCTTAGAATGATTATGTTAAAAATCGATAAAATCCTAAAAAAAAAAAGAAATACAGCTAAAAATCAGACTATAGTTTCCATCCGAATATCTTTCTTCACAATTAGAAACTGAGGCTGTTTGTGTGGCACCCACGCCATGATAGCTGCGGCGTTTTCTAGAACGGTGGAAATCAAGGCGCAAAAAACTGATGCAATTACTAGAGCAAAACACCTAAATGGTCCGGTCCTGCGAATGCTGAAGGACTTTATTGTCCCGAACATGAACAGGAACAGCAGTGTCCCTAGCAGTGAGCACAGTACCACGTGGACGCCGGTCGCCGGTGGGAGCGGCCAGAAGTATTCGAAGAAGATCCCCGAGGTTAGTATCGGTCGCGAGAGACTTGACGCGCTCACCATGATGACTCCCACCTTGTACTTCAGTGGGATCTTCGCGCTCTTGGCCGCCAAGAACATGCCCTGTATCCATCGGCGCCGTTGATAGATGTAGTCCATCATGGTGAACGTGCTCCTCTCCCACATCTCCCCTTCCACGAATCCGAAGCTGTAGCCCTCCTTGAAGGCCATCATGGCGAAGTAGCAGTCCTCTGCGATGGACGCCTCTGGACCGTGGTCGAAGGAGATGTGCTTCTCTGCGGCGGCGTTGGCTACGACGAAGGAACCCTTCCAACTGAAGAAGGGCTTGTGGAGAGCTCGCAGCGAGAACCGCAGTGCGCCGTAGTCCACGCCGACCCGGACGCTGTCGGCCAGCGTGGTGACCCAGTTGACGATCCTGTCCTTGCTGTAGCTGATGACCCCCTGGCCGAAGGAGTGCTTGCCCTCCGACACGAAGTTGATGGTCCCGATGACGGAGCCCTCCGTGAGGATGGTCTCCTCGTCCAGGTGGATGATCCAGGCGTCATCGCTGAGGATGTCCACGACGGGCTCCAGGCTGTACTGGAGGGCCCGGCCCTTGAAGAGGGTCCCGTTC
>JAULBP010100569.1:0-19430 GCA_032355345.1 Lepetodrilus pustulosus
GTGTGCGCATGCATGTGTGTATGGGATGTATCATCCTCGAAACACAGCATTATTCATACTGTTGACGAATGCCAAGTATAGGCATATTGGTTAGTATTTCTAGGATAAGTGTACGTGCATGCGTGCGTGCGTGTGTGCTACAGTCCGAACCTACTTAGCATTGCGAATAGGTAAGAATCTGGTTAAGTTATGGAACAAACCTAATAGCTAAATTTGCTTAGACATTATTAGACGACTGTGAGAAGATGCCTACTAGATAATTAATCCAAGTTGCCAACATGTGGTGCTCACTAAACTCTACCACAGTGCCGTCTATTTCTTATAGTAATGAACGTAAGGGCTAGGCAGAACAGATTGTCGCTGTCAGGAGATCATGATAGTGTTCTGACTTATACACGAAGATGTAAGGTCTAACGTTACGGGAATTACGTGTATCAGGTTGGCGGTTTTTTCTGAGCGTCCTTGAGATTGGATTACCAGGCTGCAAACAGGTGTCAGCTGAGAAGATTGCTATGGGAACGATATTTTCTGTAGATATACAATCAGTATACCATACTGAGTGATATACCACATCAGAGAACTCGGATATCAGTATACCTAGTTCATTCACGACCTACGAGAATATACCCTTCTCAAATATATAATCTCCCCTTGAGAAGTTAATGATAAATGATACTAGTCTAGATTATGTAAACAATTTCTATTACGATATACCAAATTCTTTACCTACAGACAATTTTATTTCAATTTACTTAAAAAGGGTATAGCTAAAATAGCTCTTTTTGATAGTCCTGTCATTTACGCAACTGCTATGCTTCATATTGTAACTTTTTCAACTTATCTGAATCAAGCATCTCAGCGATATGTAAGTAAAACCAATAGAAATAGTTGAAATTGGGCCAAATGCAACAATTAATGAATTGTAAACAAATCAATGTTGGCATTTCCCCAAATGGGAGATATCGCGTCTCCACCACGGCACTTCCAGTACCTACAATGTAACCAAAATCTTCCATTAATACCCCAATGGGCTCGGCTGGCATGGAGAAATATGGTAAACAGTGCCGTCACTAGGTAGCTGCACGAGACGGCGAGTTAAGTGCATGCTACACATGATGACCGAGTTTGTAAAAATGTATTTACATCACATTACGTTCTCGGTTCTGTCGACTCTGGTTTTCTTTGATGTTCTGGTAGTTGTGCTCATTCCGGGCTCATTACCAAAAACAGTTTGACCCCCTTTCGCAATTATCAACCATTAGCCTAAATATGCCGATTTCGCTCCACGAAAACAATATTATATGCCAAGTCGGGGCTGATTGCGTTAAAGTGTGTATGGATGCATGGGTACACGCTTTATTATTTTTTGGTCGATACCAATGCAGCCGCGATAGTTATTTTTACACGAAACAGTCTCAGGCTGTAACAGTAAAGGTTTTGTATATTGATTTGACTATTACAGCAGCTGAATTGCACCATTTATTCTTATTGTCCAAGATAGAGATTAGGCTATGTCCTAATGTTTATGCCGACATTATATATAACTGGTGTTGCCCTGTCAAACATGATTGCTTCAGGGATATTAGCTCAACCATATAGTAAGCCTACTTCAATACTTATCATGCGCATGCATTACTGACCAAACACACCATTTCCGGTTCCAACTGTCATTGTTGGTGGTGCCGTAAACACGACCGGATTCCACGCATGCTCGGGTCTATTCGCGGCGACACTAATCACTGCAAACCCGCGGACTATTCGCCAGTGTGAATTACTGCACGTGATGCTGCATCCAGAGTGCACGTGCTGTCTGACTACAAAGACGATTGTAATGGAATGGTAAATGCCATGGCGGAACACTATTGGTGAAAATATATCACAGCACGTGCCGGAGATGAAATACACCAACATTGTTATCCATGTATAATTTGCAGTGTGAACTGGTTGTGATTGTCAATAAATTGGCAAACGATTATCAACCGTTATTCATCTTTCCGTAGACATTCCTTTTATCCATGCCACATTTGACCTCATATTATGACAATAGAATTATTTTCAGTTCTGTTCTATGAATAGTACTCTGCTTCATAAAGCATTTGTACAGCAACAGATACGTCATTGGCGGTGATTCAAGTAAATCAGTATGACACATGTGACAAGTAAGTCAGCGTAATTCAATGACTTTCAAGGATAGTAAGGAGATGGTAAACTTTCTTTATGAAGTTACCCCTTAATTTAGAACTGTACACGAACGAATTGAAAGCTAGATGAAGAACGAACTAAATTTAGTTTTAATATAAACATTGCCCACGATAGTGTCACCGTATTTTAGTCGCCATACATAAGTTTACAAGCGTTTAGTGCCCAATAAAAAACATATATACATTCTTAACACATATTCTTAACACGTATGTAGGTCTACTACGGTAGAAGTCTACTCGTAAATCCACTGATGTATGTCGACCAATACATCACTGCCGTCAATGCGTGGCTCACCTATATACACTGCACGCGTACACACCAACAAGCGATAACGCGGCTTTACTTTAATCAGGATACGGTCAATCGTAGGTACAGACACTACAGGAAACACATCTGATATTTTAGAGACTAAATAAGTCTACAATATGAACTATAGTTAAATATCGTGTTGTCCAACGTGGAGAGCAAGTATAAATATAAACTTTAGTTCTGAAATGTTATAATATTTTGACAATTGTTATTCATGACTCTGTTTTCCAGCCTTACTTTATAGTATGCCCCCAAATCCATTTCATGTCCGGGTATTACTCGCTTGATGCATTACACGGCATTTAATTCACCCCGCGTACCCACACTTCGAGCCTCCGAAAATATACCTGAATATTTCCGTTCCAGTTGTTTATGATAATTCATGGCACTATATGTATGAAAGAGAACATAATTATGATACATCCACGTTGATGACGTTAAGGGACACTGAAAACCAAATCCCTTCCTCATTACTTCTCAAACAAATGTCCACCAACAAACATAAATCACTGAACTGTAATAACTCTACCATAACTACTGTTTTGAGGTGGTGTTGTAGGAGTGTACTAAGTTTGCGGTATTATATTCACATGATTCCAGCCGGTGAAAATCTAGTCAAGTAGGCAACATGCATGGCAAACCATGGTACATGTATGAGTGAAGTAATCTTTAAAGCGACTCTTACATCCCAATTAAACCAGCAAACTTCATGTTTATTATTTATTTATTATTTTTATATGAGAACCGCTTTGAAAATTCTTTCACCTATGTTGTCACTGCTCGTCAGTTTAGGGCAGGAGGAAACCCGCAACATTTGTAACGCAGAATGTTGCAGTAAACCTTCGATCAAGGATGATAACTGTATTGATTTTCTGCAGACATAAATTTAGTCGAAACCGGCGAAAGATTCCCGCAGCGACGTTAATTTCCATAATCACTCACTCATAAATGTAACCCGCGAACATTGATGGCGGGCACCTGGGAGAGGATTTGAACTCGGGGACTTTGGCTTTGTCTCCGAAGTCCAAAGGTTCTACCATTACACTACCATCCTTCAATAAAATCAATTGCGTGTGTTTCAGGATTGACGCCACTTCATCAAGCGGTGCTTGACGGGAACTGCGACGCTGTCCAGCTCTTGATCGGCCACGGTGCTGACGTCAACATGCTGGATGGTGACCATTGGACGCCTCTACATGCCGCATGCGCAGAAGGACACGCGGATATTGTACGGTATGTACCAACACCATCCTCGAAACATGGGCCATCTTGCCTAGTAGGCCTACTTAATACCCATCACTAATGGCCTGCCTTTCGAGGGTGGTACCGACCCGTGCCATCTTTGCAAGATTTCACACTTTCACGCATCAGATGCCATAACAAATAATAGATAATTCCTGTCGATCAGTATTTAGAAAATTACCATTGCACATGGTACGTGATTGCTAAATGTGACGTCATATGATAAGACTTTCTCATGAACTCTGTCTTACCTTTGATGCTTGCTGACAATAACATCCGGTGTAGTCGAGAAAGTAAACATAAACAAACCTGGAAAGACGCCGATTTATCGAGACAAGATCGTTTTTTAGAAAGGATAATCACTGTCCATGGTGTAACATGATGACTGCTCTGTGTTTCCTATGAGTGCAGGTTGTGTTAGAAATGCCCTTAACGCATGGATTGGAGAGCAAATTGGTATGTTCAAGCATGTCTCTGACAGGGAGATATACATAACGAGAGGAACAGATTGCGAAAGATAACGACAAGAAAACTCAGACAAGAAAGCTTCCCACGCTAAAAGAAGTATACATAATACACTGCCGTTTGTCACTTATAAATCATTGTAGAGCAAAGATGAATACTATGTTTACGCTACATGCAACCATATACTTGTAAGTATATATTATATACATCTTGTTTTTATGGCTATAATAAAACGAATTTTATTTAGACCGATACACCTCCTTCTATTTCTCTTTCTTCTCCTCATCCTTCTTCTTCCATTCTTCTTCTCCTAACTTTCTTCTTCTTCTGCACCCATGATTGCAGTAATACAAGCAGTTTCTCTCCTGGAAGAGAATATATCACACACTTTACGTGTATTGCTGTATACCTGCCTGGAGTTGTACTAGGGTTAGCCCACCATTAGCTTTGTGTTTATATATTACGTATACATTTTTCCTAAAAAGGTGTGGGTGGGTACAGGAGGTGGTATGTAGTGCAAGTGAACTGGGATAGAGTGATGGAAGAAAAGCAATCGTCAAACTTGTGATTGATTATTTGATTCCGCTTCATCAACACATTCCTACCGCATCTGGTCCATCAGCTACGGCGAGATGAGGAATGTCTTTTTTTTTTGTATCCTCCTGCATTCGGCTGCACCATGGATATTTATTACGAGAAATAACACCGCAGTTGATGAGAAAACACGATGTTGTAACTAGAAATAAGGAATAACTGCATACTTGTCGGAAATCGGT
This sequence comes from Lepetodrilus pustulosus, assembly GCA_032355345.1. Lineage (NCBI taxonomy): Eukaryota > Metazoa > Mollusca > Gastropoda > Lepetellida > Lepetodrilidae > Lepetodrilus > Lepetodrilus pustulosus. Next base: position 4,995 of record JAULBP010100569.1, read on the forward strand.
CATGTTATGTAGAACTTCTGATGTCTCGACCTCGTTGTAACGAACAGTTCTATTCGGTGAGAAGGCTATTAGGCTGTTATGTCGGAATAGTTGTCGGTTGTAGTTTGTCTCGATCAGTCTTAATTCGCTCGCGGTCATTACGGTAAATGTTTCTATGTGCACATTGCATACTCCCCAGGGAGATGAGAAAGAAGGAAATGAGAGCACACTGTATTATTATTATTATTATTATTATTATTATTATTTATATATATCGCAAATACCCAGAATAACTTCTCAAATGCGCTTTTGGGAAATGGGTTTAACAAGGATAATTCACAAAGTTCTGTTTATACGTGTACTAGTGGGCCTATTTACTATTGGTTCTCTTACTAGCACGCACAGTTATACCATATACATGTACATGTACTAGTATTCGTACGCTCACCGATATACAGCATGGTGGTCCGTTATGGTAAATTGCCAACCGCTAGTGTAATTACTAATTGATATACATATGTACATGTATCCATACACGTGATGGTTTTTCTGTATAAGCACCAATGAATCTAGCAACATGCTGGCAAACCACTTTCCTAATGCAGCGGGACTTAGCGAAGATGATACACATATATAATTTATAAAAGATGCATACTGTTTTGTTCGTTTAGGATACAATATATATATATAGGCTGTACGACTACACATCGCTGATCTAATCAAGCTTGCTTAACCTCAATTAGTGACTTCCAGGTCAACACGAGATGAATGGAGCAATTATGTTAATGTATGCGTGTCCATCATCATCTATATACAGATCATGTTTAATAATAACTGAGTATCCAATATCGGGTATACACTCATACAGAGTAGGCCCTATCTACCGCCATAATACATTATAACCAAAATGCATCTGTCTGTCAATTATTGATAATGGCTACAAATATCGCGCCAAACCCACCCCCTAAGTCATGCTCATAGCTCCACATTATTTATCCTCGGCCAATGGATCAGTGTAAACTCGGTGTTCCTTCTCAACCTCCCTACAAGGTTATCATTAATATGGCCATTTCATCCTACCGGGTACCCATTCTCTGTTTGGCGAACAGAGGCATTTCCGTTCAATTATCGTTTCTTTTGCAAGGTATTGGCATACATATTCTGTGCAGCAAGATTGTTGTCAAATTCTATGTTTATTTCTATAATATGACTTCTTTCCTGAAATATCGTGTACAGCTGACCTCGCAAGTGAAATTTCGTCTACACTTTATCGTTAATTACCTTGAAGTTATAATAACGTCTTCTTTAAAAACCTTTTCTTCTTCTAGGTTTCTATTGAGCCAGGGCGCGGATCGCAACCTGCTAACGGAGGAAGGCGAGCGACCCCTGGATTTGGTCGATCCGACCGACGTCGATGTCATCGCCATCATGTTATCTGGCCAGGCAGCCACGCAGACGACATTGGAATCCGACGACGACCTTGACAACTACGACGAGGACGAAGAGGACTGCGACAAGAATGGAAACACGTGATATCCAGCTGCTGGACGCATGCGTGTTAAAGACAGTTGAATCCCAGTCCTGACTGGTGCCACGTGACCCGAAAATCAGCCGCATGTTGGTGCCGCAAGGAATAATGGCGGAGCTTCGTGTTATGTATACAGTGATGGGAATTTGGACACTCTGTTCAGATATTCGTTGTTTGTTACCAGTATGTTTGTTGGATATCCCGGCTACCTCAATTGCTGTCTGGAGTGCATTAAACCCATCTAACATTGCGTAACCGTGTTCATACAGCTACATCTGCATTGGAATGACATTCTTCCTACTAACGACAACGGCGAAAATTTGGCCAATCCATTCCAAGATAATATTCATTCTGTTACACGCAGTTCTATTGGTCACTGCAAGTCATGTGTGTGTGTTTTTAATCCAACCATCCATCATCTTGTCTGTGGGTCAGACGTTGAAGATTATTCCCAGTTTCTCAGACGAAGACCGTATTTGTGAAATAACGTGCTTATCCTTTTAGTATGTTCTACCCAAAGTGCCAAGTATGGATGTTTACATAATGTCAGACCCCCGAAAAAAAACACCTAGAAAGAAAAACAATAAAAACAATGAATCCAGACATGGCATTCTGCAGGGTTGATGTTTGGGTCGTACACAATTACAATGCTCTTGCATCTCTTCCACACAGTGCTTTACATTACTGGACGTGCAACGCTAGATGCATTACTGGATCAGTTATCAAACGTGGCAACAAACGGCATGATGACGTCGTCATCACTAACGTCAACATCACTTGAAGGTCACGTAACGGTGACGCTGACGAGATGCGCAGCTGTGTTCAATTGGTGCCCAAATGTCATCAACCAAGTATTCGGATGCCGGTATTAAAAATCGTGTTGTGGGAACAGTTCGACTGTCGAAATACGTACTTTACATCCTATTATCACACCGAGAGACTGCCATGATGTCGGAGTGTATATACGGATATATACAGTTCAGGAAATGTTACTTTTAGTGAATTTATATGTCGTTTTTCTTTATCCTCCCAAATACACAGTGCCCTACCAGCAAATGTTGACAGGAACCCAATGCCAAGACGACTCACTAGTCCGCGCCAACGGTATTGGAGGGTTTTTGTCTCGGGATGTGTTAATGGGTATCTAGACGGTAATTCTATCTCATGAGACTTGAGTGACATAACTGTCTCATAAGGCAACTTCCCGTTTAGCCAGGTACTAAAGTGGTGACTAGACGGTAAGTGTTACATCACTGTCATAAGGTAACTTACCGCGTAAACAGGTGCTAAGATTTTGCTAAGTCCAGTTTCCACAAGACGATCAATATCCGTGCTAAATCGTGCTGTCCGTATGAAATTATTACAGCAGAAACTTAGCATCTCACTACACCGGAAGTTGCCTTATATAACGCAGGTCTCACGAGAGTTGAGTTACCGTCTAGGTACCCCGCTAGGTGGCTCTCCAGTGTCTAGTCATCCGTACACGTGAAGACATCGTTGTATTCTTCTACTTCTTTTTACTGTAAATAAACGTCTATAGTTCATCTTGCACCATATACATGCATGTATATCGTAAAGTGCCTGTAATGTACCTACATTGAGAATGGGTGGTTGTAAACACACCTTGTGGAACATGCCAATAGCCTTACGTATTTCATAAATTATTTCATAAGTCATTCATAAATTATCCTCATGTCTACATGGTTATCATTAGATGTAGAAGAAGAAACTTTATTTTACGTTGGATATGTAAAAAACAAAGAACGTTAACTCTGTAGAGCTGTTATTACTACACACTATGCCGGAATAGAATAATTGATTATTAGTTGCAAAATATTTCATAAATAAAGTTTGCTTGAAAAAAAATGGAGATTCTCATGAAGATTAAGCAAGCACATTTCTAACGAACAGGTTATGAAAATGTAGGTTTACAAAGAAGTATCCTGGATGGGAAAAAATAGGCAACAATTTAGTAATATTCTTCCCCAGAAGTAAAGGACAATCCGGTAACTATCGGAGACGTAAACATGTTGGGTTCCAGTATATATATATATACTTGGCTTTAACTGAAATCATTTATCGGTTACCTCGCACAAAGGATCGGTATCTCAGGCCCACCTGTTATCTGGACCCACAGCAGCACGTTAAGGTGCGAGTGTACAGGGAAACACGTACATTCTCTGCAATGTTTGGGCACTCCACGACTGTGTAAACTCAAATATTGCCCGAGGAAAGATTTTATACTACTCTGCTTCGATCATGGCAACACTGACACAATACAGTATGTACAGTAAATATACTAGCTTCCATAATTTGACAAGGTGGGGTTGTCGTTTCACGAAGCTCTCGTATGTACTAAAAGAGCAGGTAGCGCTCTCGTAACGCTCTTTTAAACATTATGATCTGGATATATCGTTTCACGAAGCTCTCTTATCCACTATGAGACCATAGCTCTCGTAAGTGCACGAGCGCAATGTATTAGAGATCGCTACGAGAGTGCTTATGGTCTTGTAGGGATACGAGAGCTTCGAGAAACCATACCCAGAACAAATCAGAACAGAATTATATTTTATCAAAAACCACACAAGGTAATATAGACAACATACACCATTACATTATAACATACTTAAATCATGGCTACCTATCGCCAGCCGTGCTTTATATGCCTATACTATTTTCTGTGTTATTTTCAATCACATGCGGGCATCTAGTATAAAATAATCAGCGATGGAAACTTACCTATAAAACTTACTAGCCCGAATAGTGATACAAATAACAAATGTTTACAAAAAACTTGAATTTCTACTAGCCCTTAGGATACCTATAGCATTGGGAGAAATTGCCCGGGCTAGCGGGCTAGTGTTAATTTCCATCACTGCTGTATATGACCAATGATAAACACATATGGCACCTATATTGGTCTATATATGACCCACCGATTCATGCATGGTGTGTATACTATCACTGGGAGTGGGAACATCAACAGACATGAGTCAAGGTATGCATTACACGGTAACAAAGACAAGCCCTGCAATATCATACCACAGGAATGTGATTGTCAACAACTTCATGTGATGACATGCTTCATAAGAACTAAATTTAACATATAGTGAAAGTGAAAAATCTTGTACTTAATTTTACGTACCCGGTACCTAAATAGTTTTCCTGTGTTGATTTAATATTTACTGACCACTCATCGATTGAATATTGAGTGAATATTCAAAACATTTATATTTTTCAGGTCTCATATTGAGATATACTAAATTATCACTATTTATTATTATTATTATTAAAGATATATTAAATAAAGCATGTCAACATAACTGCAGTGTTAGAGGCTACATGACCCACCTTTGTCGATACACTGAGGTAGTCTGAGGGGGTGGGGGAGGCCTCTCTCTGCTGAGAGACCCATACACCTGTTCTATCCGCAGTAGATCAGGGGCGCTGGCATGTAGGTACCTCCTGCGCAGCCCCACATCAGGGGGAGGGGGAGGGGGGACCGTGGGAGGTCGACTGGAGGGACCGTCCTCAAAGTCGATTGGCACCACCCTCATTCTGAGTTTGGGCCTCCTGTACACATCCTCAATAGGCCTCTGGATGTAATTCCAATTATTGGGCACCATTCTCGGTCCCACAGTCGCGTATTTCTTCTCCATCTTCCTCCTCTTCTTCTCCTCCTTCTTCAGCCTCTTCTCCTCCTCCTTAATCCTCTTCATCTCTTTTTTCATGGCTTTTTTGTCCAAGTCTCTCGAGCCGAACAGCGACGGCATACTCGAGAACTTTCCTTTTGACTTGAGAAGGTTTGAAGACCGCGAATGAGTCCCGTACAGCTCCTGGGGATCGTAGTAATTTCCCATCATGATAAACTCGCCGTGCGACGTCGACGAAATCACAAAATCATCCGTATCCTTGGTATTCCCGACGATGAGTTTGTGTCTCCCCTTAGGGAGGCCGCTGTAGTTTTGCGAGATCGGGGTGGTGGCAGATGCCGACTCAAGTCGGGCTGCTTCGCCTCCGAGTGGGATCTCCTCGCCGCCGGTGGAGTCCCTCACGTCCTCGCTGGTCTCCGAGGTCTCGTAGGAGTTGTGTGCCGACAGCCAGCCATTCACGCCGTCGTAAACAGCGGAGTTATTCGGGCTGGAGGAGTGTTGACCCGGGCTGGCTGTGTTTGGCAATCTGTCCCCTCTGCGATACACCTGTGGGGGAGTGGACTGCGCCCGTTTCTGATAACGCGGGCTGACGGAGACCCCCTTGGTCCACACTTCTCCTGTCACACCTGATGATGTCCCATTCTGAGTAACGACAGCAGCAACTGGTGTGTTGACTCTGCGCGTCTGTCGACCTGCTCTCCGAGGACCGCCGTACACTGCCACTCCACGGTGGCTTTCTGGACTGGAAGTGCACACTGCAGTCCGGTTATGTCCCAAACTGCCCGAAACGTATACTGCAGCTCTCTGCCTGTCAGGACTGTGTGTCACAACGTACGCCGCTGCCCGTGAGTTGCCGTGTATAGTCAGTGACCCAGGAGTCCCGTGGACCCGACCATTCTCCAGGTAGTGAACACCTCTGACTGGCTGCCTGTGCTGGCCGTGTGCTGTCTGCTCCCTGTGTCGCGGTACGGCGGCCGAGAGGCCCCCACTGCCCGAGGCACTTGGATCTGGTCGCGCTCCATTGGGCAGGGCCATGTATTTGGCCACAGGGAACTGGTCATTCGACTTGGGGTCGTTACTCCACTGTCTGTCCTCGCCCATTGTCACCAGCTTCTTAATGGCTCTCTGGGTCATGGTAGCTAATTACCCGGACCCATTAAGCCTACTCTGGGTGGCCTCACAACGACTTCATTAGGTGTCGGTTATCCTTAGGGTGTTCTGTCTACTCGTAACAGTCTTTCCAATTCCTCTACCTGTCCCAGAGCCACACCCGACGTCGCCAAGTTGTGTGACGGAAACAGATTCCTGCGTAATCAATAGATGTGTTCGTTCTTTCTGCGTATAATGCGCACAGCATAAAACAGCTGCTCTCTCCCGCAGATGGCACTATCAACAAGGCAAACCTAAAACATCCAGTCACATCATAATTCGTCACGAACGGCAGACAAACACGGGAAATAATATACACCTGGATTGCTCAAAATGGCTTACATTGTGTCGATACGGTGTGGACATTATTATCAAAGCTAATCAAAGGACACCATTTGTCTGGGTAGGCTGTACACAATGAGTGAAGTCGGTAATGCTCACGACATGTGGGGATCGTCGACTCGCGCAACAAAACAATTCTTCAATGATCATTGGGCATGCGGATATATTCTTTACCTTGCACTTTAATATTCTTCAATGAACATGCAAGTGACTCGGTGCAGGGTGTGGCCAACAGTATGAGACTCTATGGAATCGTGTGGCAGCATTTCTATAATTGTGTCTATTGCATAGATCTACAAGTATGAAAAGAAAATCCAGATAGAACTACTATAAACATATTATTTAGTTCCAGTCAGCTTTACTATTATCACTACTAAGTACATTTAGCTAGCAGTAGAACATCTACATTTTATTTCAATTTCTTACTTTCATAAAGTATGAAAAAAAACCCAGATACAACTACATGTACTATAAACAATGATCAGTTAGTTCCAGGAAGCTTTACTATTGCAGTGTCCCCTCGATATAATGCTGAAGTTGGGGGGTTGTGGTCCATGACACACACACACCCCACCGCGTTATAGTAGCCACCTTTTACGATATTACAAGGAAGTAACGAAAAATAAAAATGGGATCCACATCTCACCCCACGTTATATCCGAATCCACGTTGCATCAGACTGTGTTATATCGAGGGGGCACTGTACCACAACTACTGTACATACATTCAGTAGTCAGACACTTTTTTGTCAATTAAAATTCTTACTTTTTTTTTAATTTAATGCAAAGTAAAGTGTAGAGCTTGACTGGAAAAATGGCATGGGCCTCAAATAGTTAAATAATTTAAATACAGATATTCTTAATATTGAGATCAACAATTAATTCCCAAATCCCAGGATCTCCTGGTTGTATTACGAGCTCCTCCTCCGGTGTTTAACGAAAGCTTATATTCTAAAGCACGACTCTGGTGTCCCAGGTAGATAGGTGGCCGTCAATTCAGCGGTTAATTGTCTCCAGTAAACACACAACACACCTTCGTCAGTCACTAGATATGTCAGGCATGCCCACCGCGGATCCATTATCTAGCGCAGTGAATCAGCCGGCTATAAATAGCGACAAATAAAGGTATTCCTCGGGTGAGGCTAACCCCAGATCAATACCCACGTTCAGGTAGCAGAGAAGAGAGGACGTATATATGACACACCAGCATTAGGAAATATTTCCTTGTGATAATCAATTCAATCATTTTGATGATTCTGATATATATAAACACAACTTAATTTCCTATTCATAAATAGTCAGAATATACATTATTCCTATATACATGTATAATAATCAACGATATTTACCATAGTAAATTACATATTTATAGGAGAGAAACGAGAGCATTTTTTGCTTGGTATCCTGGTGTCTCCAAATATGACAACAGAATTATGATGATAAATCTAATTATTTTCATAACCCTGACATGAGCACAACCTAAGGCCCCAAGACTAAAAAACCTTTTTGAGTACGATTTCATGCTCAACTCAGAATTTTATTCATAAATCCCCATATAAATTTAAGCTTGAGCACGAAATCGTACTTAGAAAGTTTTGTAATCTCGCCCCAAGGTCAAGATTATAGATACTCAGCATACAGTATTCCTATGATAAAACAGACAGCATTTCCCATAGTAAAAGCTTGTAGGTGAGAGGAGAAAGACAGGAGAGAAGATAGGGGATGGGAGAGAGCGTACATTTTGCCTGGATATGACACATCAGAATTACGAGACATTTCCTTATGATGATAAATCCAATCATGTTTATCACCTGCACATAAACGTAACACTCAGTTACTGAAGTGAAGGACAGTATTCCTATACTAAAATTATTAATACTTTATCCTAATACTGCATTCACAAATATTAAATGAATGGGACCTAAATAATCATGATAAATATATAAATATAAGGTGGTTACTACACTAAATGACAAACAGAATTGCCTATTTCCCAGGAAGATTAAGGTCTACGTGTCCTATGGCAACATATGACAAGACGGAGTAAATATTCCTGAATATAGCTACGAGGCATAGCTCACATTTGACATATTTAACTCCCAAAGACATTAAATCATAAAATATAACCATAATCCCATAATAGGGCTGTGTGTCTCAAATATTAAACGAATAATTACCATAATAACTGTAATACAGTAAACCTGTTTGAGACTATATGGTAGTGTGACCTTATGATGACCTTGTGAACTTTAATGTCAGTAGTTGCCCATCTCTAAGTGTTTGAAGGTCAAACAGTCTGTTAACGCAGTGTCATAATTACAACCTACAACCACCAAGTCTTCGTAGAAACAGGTCAGAAACAAATCCTACAAAATTTCAGATTTCAGTTATTTTAATAATTACAGGGTGAAAACACTGACAAATGCTGCAATCCATCAAACACTGCTTCTAAGTAGTAAATGTAACATCAGCAAGATTACAAAAAAAAATTCAAGTAATAAAATACATAAAACCATTAAATTCAGAAACATATGATTACTTCGTAAAAGTACATTTTTTTCAAATTGTAACAAGTAGTAAACAACAGATTTGAGTATTAAGAAAGCATTGGTCCACAAAGAAGGTCATTATTAAATCCTCGTCGTGTTATAATGCACTGAAATTGGCAACATTCAACAACCAACAAAATCCCCATCTTCTTTCAGAAGTGTCTGCGCTTCTTTAATAGATGTTTACGAGCCATATTTCCTGTGCTTGAAATAAAGTGGCTCATATTATCTCAGATAGCTGCAAGATTTGCTTTTGAAATGGAATAATAACAAACAAATAATATTTCCAAAATACATCCTGCCTATCTGCGAGAGCAGCATTAATAGAACAAACAGTGTAACTTGTTCAAAGTTGACAAGTTTGGGGTTGTGGGAGATGTCACACATTTATTTGATTACCTCTCTCTGGTTCATACCACACATTTGTCTCAGGAGAAAACCCAGAATCAAATATAATATTTATACTGGCCACAATACTGCAATCATACTCGTAAAACTCTCCAGTTAAATTAAATAAAGAAACAAAAATTGTGAGAACATTTCCCAAAAGTCTCGCAACTTTTGTTTCTTTATTTAATTTAACTGGCGAGTTTTACGAGTTGGGGATAATGTTTCATGTGTATTCCATAAGATTGACTACTTCTTTAACATTGTCACCTGATTATTTATTTTGAGGTAGATATGGAAACAACTCAATAATATGGAAATCAATATACACAACCTATGTGTATATCGTAAAACATGCCTAATGATCTGGGAATATGAGTCTGTATACCATACTGTCAACATATCATACGCAAATATTACATACATCGGTATACAATAAAATACACCCATTTGTATTTACACTCGTATCAACTACACCCAACATTACAGTCACTGTCGCCTGTCAAAATAATCTGTGGACACAAAGATGTTGATCAATAACACATAAGTCTTATATTGCTTAATCAGCCGTCACAGCTCTATTGTATGACCAGGACTAGTCATTCATGCATCACCGTAGTATATCCAGCCCACAACAGGTAAACACGTGGCAGACAGCAGGTAGGAAAAGTAGTACTACCGCCCGCTTAGCTCTGGCCTGTGTACTAGCCGGGTACTTATATCAATACGGAGGAAATGCTCGGCTCGTGACTGCAGAGGGAAACACTCGGAGAGTATATCGACCTCAGTATTATTGCCGTATGAACAATGAAGTCGCATAAAGGAAAGCACTGGAAATAATTACCCCTGATTTGGCATTTATAATTGCTGCTATTCTTTCAAGTTCTCGGTCATTGTTAATGCATTTGTGGGTGCATTCTTGCAGTACATGAACTACAACAACAGCCATATATACTACATATCACAGTCAATACTAGATAGTATATCCACCGCGATCTTCATATATACTAATAATAAATCCCCCAAAAATATGACCCTATAAGCCAACAAGGGCAGTATCTCCATAATCTTAATTTTAGATGAATATAAATATTGTCCATGTATAGAAATGTATGTACTTTTTGTTCCTGTACAGCCACATCCAGGAATTGGGCCCAGTATTGTTCAGAGTGGTGCTAGCGACTGGCTCAGCCTATAGGACATTGTTGTAGAATACAATCCCACAACATACACAGAAACATAGACCAAACAATGCCATACAGGCTTGTTTTACAGTGCACAAACACAGCCTGTGAAATCCTTACTGGTCAAGTGAGTTTTCATGGTCAAAAGAATTAACCCTGCGTCTACCAATTTGGGTCCAATTTATCGTCATCGACAATCCAATCTCAATGCAGCAAAAAATAGGAAATCACAGAAATATTAGGAGAAAAATGTTTTATTTATCTTTTATTCACAGTGAGTGAGTGATGGGGTTTAATGTCGTTGCAGAAATCTTTCAACTATTTATGATGATTATTCACAATGAAAGGTATTGGAGAAGCTAAGTCAACTTAGGAAAAACTAGCTTTAACAGATTGGACAAGTCCTAGCAGATATAGAAATATGATAAATTTATGAAGAGACTAATTTATCTGGTAAATGGTTCAAAGCATTGTAAAAGTAGTCATATCTCCAAATTGGTAAAAATGTGTAATTTGGAAATAGATATTGCTTAAAAAGAATAAAGATCACAATGACCACAAACAGCAATAACATGAATCAGCAGGACTGACGGCCCTGATAGGAGCTGGATTAATTACCGCTTTAATTTCACAAATCTCGACTAAATTCCAATTATCTGTAAGCCCAATTTCACATGCATACACGAAGGCTTTGATCGCAAATTCCTGTCGGATGTTTACTTGGCAGTGTTGGGGTTAACGTCAGGTTGGTGTTGTGTTGTGATGGACAACCTGTGTGTTTGGTGTTGAAGTGGGCTCCATCCCGGGCTCCACCGCACAAAGCAATCTCAACACTTCATCACTGTAAGTAAAGACAGCATCCATCACACGAGCCAACCTCAATGCTTCATCATTGTAAGCCAAGACAGAGTATTGCCATGCAGGCCAGAAATGCCAAGATGGCTTCCGGAGCTGTCATGACCAATGTAGGTAGGGGGTGGGGGGGGGGGGGCCCTAGGTGTGTAGGCCAGTCAACTAAAACAGGGTCCCTACATATGGGAGCTAGTCCTCTTTAACATTGGTGGCGGTACCCTGCAATAGGGCCCCACTCTCAGGGCCCCACTCTCAGGGCCCCACTCTAAGAGCCAGGAATACCTGGGAGGTACAACTGTCCAGGCTAAGGAAGGTGTGCGGAAGTCGGTCCTGAGACGGGGTGTGTGGCCAGAGCAGTGGTCACTCACGCCTAATTGGTCAACGGTCAGCCGACGGTGAAATCTGTCAAACATGCGTTGCAAATATTTGGAGGCTACGTGTTTATTTATACAATGTATCTTGATACGTCCATATACATATGCCGAGGTGAGAGCTTCCAACAATACACAGGTGATGATCAAGGGCTCGATGACAAAAATATTTGTTCTACACATTACAAGGCAACACTAAGAGTTACTGTTAATTTGGGCTCAAATCCAACATGGATCTATGGTCTTAACCTATCACAAGACATCTATTTATTTATGGGTAGGTTGTTTTCATAGACTAGTTAATATGGAATGGATAATAAAACTAACATGAAACCAGACTAATATATCTTGTCATAAACTTAAATATTTTCCATTGAAAAAATAAGAGGTTGTTAAAAAGAATTTGACAGCGACTGAAGCTATAGTTATTCAAATAACTAATTAAGATTAATTTCCCGAAATAGAATTTACATTTCAAAATAAATTCTATCTTCTCCCAATTTAATTTTATGTATTGTATTAGAAAGACAAATTTAATCGTGTATATTTGGAACATAAAACATTTGGGTTCTGATATACATGAGCAGGATTCTGAAGGAACAGATAGACATAAACAGGACTGGTGGAACAGATAGACATAAACAGCATTCTGAATATGCAGATAGGATAGACATGAACAGGATTCTGAGGGAACAGATAGACATGGGTATCTTTCACAAAGCTCTCTTATCCACTAAGACTGGTAGCGCTCGCTTTGCTGATAGCTAATACACTGCTAGGCAAGTGCTACCAGTCTCTTAGTAGATAAGAGAGCTTCGTGAAAGGATACCCAGAACAGGATTCTGAAGGAACAGATAGACATAAACAGGATTCTGAATATGCAGATAGAATAGACATGAACAGAATTCTGAGGGAACAGATAGACATGAGCATGATTCTGAAGCAGTAATATAGACAACAGGAGCTGGGTTCTGAGGGCTGTAAATTGGGGCGGATCCCTTCACAAACACAGAATGAGACTGAACAGTGGCAGCTCCCAACAAATACACTGGGTCAACACTGTCTGACATTCTGCTGGGTCTGTCCTTTATACTGGCCGACGTGTGATGTCCTCAACCCTCCCCACTACAGCCAGATACTCTCCACACACCTGACCACATCAGTTAGTAGTCATTAAATAACTAATGAAGTTTCCAATATATAGACCAGGGTCCATATTCTCGAAACTTCTTAGTGAGAAACAATCTCTTCACAAATTAACATAAGAAGAAAACCAGTTTGGCAAATTCTTAGTATTTACGAACTTCTTAGACCCAGCTTTATATATTGTTTTTAAATATACATATTCAAATAAATATGACTCAGATGTATTCACAAACTGCAGTTAAAAGTAAACTAAATTGCAAAAAGAAATTATGCAAGATGCAATGTTCCTAAATATGGATCCTATAAAGTCTGCAAATAACGCTATAATAATAGAACTTACATTGTAATGTCATATTGAACACTTATCTCCTGAATATCAATGAATTAATATTGGACCATCCAAGACATGCACATTAATTCAAGATCAACAACACTCCAATCGCAATTCCTTCAAAATACAATGAACGACAACAAATATTTTATCAAGCCCACTATTGACGGAGCACAATTCTCTCCATAACATGCAGCACAATTTCATCATGTTTGACATAGATCAGTTCTTTTTCTGAGATAATCTCCTCTTGTTGCCATGACGGCGAGCGTCTCAATCAAAGGCATTCCTCTCATAGCGACAGGTGAACAGCTTGACTTGATTTCCGTGTGGGGGATCCGACCCCACCCCCCCTAACTCATCCATTAGACGTCCCTGCTCCCCCAAAACCACACATCTAGTTGGACAATTTGTACAAAGCAATATCAGCCTTAAATCAACAGAAGAAAAAAAATAACCTAGGAATTTTACATTTTGCAAGAAATGCACTCTTGTGTCATGGTGATATGCTGCTAGGAAAAGGAGATTGCATTTAGAGCTTTAGAGAATGCTGCCCTTTAGAGCATCACATAACTTTCAGAGCTTTAGAGTATTATAGCATTTAGAGCATCACAGAACTTTTAGAGCTTTAGAGCATTATAGCCTTTAGAGCATCACTGAACTTTTAGAGCTTTAGAGCATGCTGCCTTTAGAGTTCTAGAATTTTAGAGCATGCTGTCGTTAGAGACATATGATTATTAGAACGCTTTACAGCTTTCTGCCCTTGGAGGTTCACTGACCTCCAATCTCCAATACATGTATCTCAAATTTGGAAACTTGGAGCAAGCTGACTCAACAAGTTTCCCCATACACACAGGACCAACACTACGCACAGGACCAACACCACCAACTGGCTGATGTAACAGGACCCACACTACACACAGGACCAACACTACACACAGGACCAACACCACCAACTGGATGATG
>JAULBP010100570.1:0-10956 GCA_032355345.1 Lepetodrilus pustulosus
GTGTGTGTGTGTGTGTGTGTGTGTGTGTGTGTGTGTGTGTGTGTGTGTGTGTGTATGTGTGTGTGTGTGTGTGTGTGAAATAAAACAATACTGATGGTGTACCCATAATAGGGCATGCATAATACCTCAATACCTCAGTGAGCTTTTCGATGGAGACTGTCTTTTACACATCATGTAGCAGGGAACTGGTAGGAATGCGGGGTTTGTTCCAATCCAAATGTTCAAACCAGTCACATGGTAGGTATCGTCATTGGCTAACGCCAGCTTCTCAGGCCTGAAAGAGAACCAACTAAGTACGCGTATCCATGCAATGATTGGTAAGGATTTGCACGAACGTTTACTAGCCCAGTAGATATGACATTGAGAAAAACTATGGGTCAAATTCTTTTAGAAGCAACATATATTTGAACACTTCCGGGATTCATGAACAACCAACTGCTATCTGAACATGTCTCCCGGATTAATGTGGGCTAATGAAAGAAGCATGGAGACACGTACATTAGTCTATGACACTAACATTGAATTATATCTCTGTGACTCACATTCTGTAACTGGAGTCCTGAGCCAGAATGCCGGCCATTGCGTCGCTCTTGCTGAGGGACATGGGCGTGCTGCTTTGCTAAACAGTGGGAGGAAAACCTGAAGATTATGATTCACGAGCAAATGTTACGTACGTGCTTTATACACTATGTGTGTTAGTCATCGAGGAATATTGTCTGTTAATGCTGTGTTTCCATCCTCGGAACACCTACTCAATGACTACTCTGTCATATATGTAAGGAGGCAGCTAGCTGTTCTGTGTTATAGGGGGTTTTATCCATCTTGAGAGCGCTACCAGCCACTTAGTGGATAAGAGAGCTTCGTGAACGGATACCCAGTATATTAGTATCATTATTGGCTAAAACTTTATTTTGTACCTTTATTATATACATGGACGAGAAATTCGTATTGGAATGTTATTTCAAGAAGGATTAGCTAAAACTACGTTCCTATGAATTTAATAACATAATGTTGGAAGTATACAATCCAAACTGTCGTTTCCAGCGCTAGAAGTTAATGTACCACGTGACCATCTCATCCTACTGGAGTATAACCATGGCCTGCTGGGCGAACATACGCATTTTCTAACTTAAAAAAAACAACACCTAAGTTCACACTACTAGCATTATACATGTGTAGACCTTCCTTTCATTACTCAGCTATTATTCAGACAATGTATAGTGTAGGTAAAGGTTTATATTGCTCATAGGATGTGTATCTTTAATTAATTAGATATATTTCAGAAAATGTAGTGCAGATAAAGGTTCATATTGCTCATAATATTAACTAACGTACAGTTTCTGTATAATTTAGTTGGGGATTTGTGTGTTAAACTCACGTAATCCTTTCGGTGTGGGTCTGCTCCGGTAAACATCAGCCAATCCGCAGCCTGGAGTTTATCGTTATCAACTGCTTCGTGGAGTGGTGTGCGACCAAACTGAGAGACAAATAATCTGATAAAGCACATCGGAATGACAACGTAGATGACACCAAACCAAACGAGTACCATCAATTTGCACTCCTTTAACCGGTCATGAAATATAATGGATTTCTTTTTCATGAGATAGCGTAACAAGGCCAAATAAAAGTAACATCGGTTAAGGTAAATGCAATTCTTTTATGACAATAATTGAGTAAGGAATATGTACTCTCGCCAGGTTTACAATAGATGTCGAGACATCGTATAAGAATTAGTTGTTACAATGTTAATTTGTAAATTGTACAATAACTGAAACGGAGATAATATTATAGTATAGTAGCAAAATAATGAAGCACCGTACCATATCTGTCGCTTCAACATCGTGGTTCTTTATTAACAGTTCAGCCAGCAAATTGATATTTCCACTTTCTGCAGCCCAGTGCATATCATTAGGAATCACCTGCCAGCGGGAAGCATCAATGTCAATGAGTACATATGCTACCTCAGTGATGTACAGAGAAAACATCCATCGAGAAGACCCTTCCAATGCAATGTCAACGAAGATGTGAATTCACGATTCAGATTACCTTCTACCTCCCTACTGCACATGCCTTGGTATCCACTGTATATCGGAATATACATTCAATGTAGTGATATTTTATTAGTTTAGTTTATTTTAATGCAATAACATGTATAGATCTACTACTGCTACTACTATGTGATGTCATAATTTTTGTACTAGTCCATCACACTTTGTTCTCACCCAATTAGTCTCCCTAGATACGTTTTATAACAAGTCTAGATTATACTGGAAAACAACTACTGGAGAACGGCTCGTTTCATATAAATATAATACCAATATAATTTCTATTTGAACTACTTTCACACAGGGTAGCATATTTTTTTTTTTTTTAAAAACCCGGCTCACCTGAGGAACGAATTTAAACGTGTCTGTTTTGTTCAGTCTGGGAATTGTCAGTTTAGGTCTGACGACCCTGTACTCTGGGTCACTCTCCTTCACTCGGGCTGTATGTCGAGGATCTGACATCTTCAGATGTGTGTACTTGTTTAGATGTTCACTATGGTTTGACGTCGACTTTCCTGTGCATATTCCTTACAGACCGTAATTACCGTTGAATGCATGTGTTGTTTCGAGGCCTCTGAGAGGAGTGAAGGAAATGCGTGCATGTATATGTATAACAATAATAATAATAATAATAATAATAACATAACAATAATAATAATAATATTTTGCAGAATATATACCGTTCGTCAACATAGTTACTGATGAACCCTAAATAAAGGGTGAAATGCCTATATTCTTAATGTAAGACATATTTGTTATATATACATGTCAAGATTACTTCCTGGACCATATAATGATGGTATATTTTCTTATCAGTAATTGGACGTTGTTAAATGCATCGACAATATTTAATGCATTGAAGACGCACGTTTTGTAATCAAACCGATACAATGGCCTGCATTTATTATGCTTGTATAATGATTTATATACTAGTATAATACAATATACCAGGTAATATATTATACACTCTTGTAGAGGGTGGGCCACGGGTAATCCTTAGCGTTTATCCAATCCCCGTGATTTTTATCGTCAAAAGATAATTTGCTAAATACTAAAGCAACATAGTTATAGCATACTCAATATATATTCTGTAGTAAATTTACTGCAATGGGCATTGCATACTCACAACAAGTAGTACATGATGAACTACTCCAAATAGCTTCATACCAAGTATAACATAGCATGTGTGTATGCCCATACGACCAAGACTTCATGGTCTATGAACACAAACTTCCAGACACCCCCAGACCGTTTAGCACAGTGCCCATGTTTATTTATTGGTTTGTATAAGAACAGATAGGTTATAGCGTGAATGTCCATACGCTGATGACATAGATCCTATACGTTATATTATCAATCACCATGCAGTCAACTGCCAGTGTTTATTCATAGCCAACAAACGTATACAAAGCTGAACCCAATTCATTACATTCATATGCTTATATACCAGATTGAATAGAAATATTAAGGCTACGGTGTATATACAGATCGAGAATTCAGTCAAGAAGAGAATGATTGTAAACCTATTTGCATGTTTGGTCACCGTCTACCATAGTTTATGTAGTAAAAATTAGTAAATATTTCGATGTAGTCACTATTTTCCCATGCTATATGCTAATCAAGAGGCAGTATATAGGCCTAATAATGCTAGTATGCATCACTGATTATGGTAATGCATCATCTTATTAAACCTAAAATGTAGAGGTTATTAAGGGCATTATTTGTACGCCTAACTATACCATGGGCGGATCCAGACTTTCATTTTAAAGGGGGCTCAAAGTGTACTTTAGGGCGGGTGGGAGACATAATTTCAGCGATTATTTTACTGCATTTTTTTTTATGATAAAGAATACAAGTTAGCATCTAAGATGCTTTTCGGCATATATGTCTAAAGGCGGCTCGAGTCACCACGTGCGTCTTTTCTTACGCAAGTTCACTTTATGACAGTGAATTTCTGGTGGAGTAGACCTTAGAGTAACTGTCTGAAAGTCATTGAAACTGTCGATAGTCGTCTTGCTATACAGTTTTCTCTCAAGTGGAAACGATAATGACCAACTTTTTTCAGACATAAATATGTTGTCCGACAGTGCGAGAACTGTCACCATATATAGATTGTCTTTCTACCTAACGCACATTACTCATAAAAACAATTAAAGTTAATAAAATATGCTTTTATATGTTGACTAGGCATAAAAATAACATTACAGCCCGATAATAGAAATGTGTTACCGGTAAATGGACCTTTTTATTGATCCAAAATCAAATTTCGCAGTCAATGTCCTTCCCATAACAGCCCTTCCAGTAACAAATAAACTGGTTATACATGTAGTAAAGACATTTTCTCTTCCTAAAGCGAACCAATATATTACATTGTACAGTCGACATTCAGGGTCGTTGCTAACTTTATTATTATTTTTTTGTAATAGTGTTTAGAATAGCATTCTAGAATCTTTTTCTAATATCACGACTTATCAGTTTAGCATAGCGGGGCAGATAAATGAAAACTACAAAGTGATATTGCGTTTATGAGATAAATAATATATCTGGGTAAACTGACTAGATGGCATATAGGGCCTATATATCCATTTTTAATGTTTTTATTTTATTTTTTATTTCTATTTATTAATGGGGGTAGATGTATTTGTGATAATATATATATTTTGAATAAAATTTAAATAGGGACCCATCGACGATTATTGATATGTTACCCACATAAATTATACTGTACGTTCTTTGTTAGGTTTATATGTTCCAACTGCATGCAATTTCACAGCCTATATCCAAGAAATATTAGTCTATGTGTATTTAATATGCTCATCATATATGGATTGATGGCGTCCCATTGTCTTTTTTTCCTGTCGGTTCCTGTGACCGCTGGTCATGAAATATACAAATAAAATTAAATGCTGTGCAGAATACCACAGAATATAAGAACAGCTACAGTGTATTGTGGTTAAGGCAGTTTTCAAAAATATTTTAGTTAATTATTTGATTTATCCTGGTTAGCAACTTTATAATATTATTTATTCTTTTATTTTCACATAATTTATTCTCTTATTTTTCATATCAGTTTTTAATTATTCTCTTGATTAGTAAATTCCATAACCACTCACTCACTCACAAATTCTGTATTTGCTTTTTATTTTATTTAACATTATAAAACATAAAAGCATGAAAAGGACAAATATCCGAAGATAAACGTCAACATAGCTAGTTGATCTTGTAGAATAATCATGATTTTACGTTGGCTTCAAATACTTTAACCGGATGTTAGGTGTGACGTCGAGACAGGACCAATTTTCTGATTGGCTGGTGTTTGTATCGGTTGATTTCATTGGTTGGTTGTTCTCATAAGTCGGAGAAGCGAGTTCAAATGTGAACACTCCAAGGCTGACAACAGAAAGTGAAAGATACGAGTCGATATGTCTAACACTAATAACACGTGTTTTGAACAATCGTATGGCGGTGCTAGAACAAAAGACAATCACTCCGTAGCAAAGAGGTAAATAGTCGGTGGTACAATGATTATCCGACCATAAACAGCTGCTAAATCTACTTCAGCTGTTCGGAGGCGAAGTCACTGACTCAGCTGTTCACGACTTTCGACTAATTTAAAATTCTAGACCTACTGTACGATCTATGTACACACAATAATGGCATTTAATATGCAGTATTGTATCTATGACTAGTGTAAACTAAGGCAGATAATGAATGAATAGTCGTTGTGGCACAGAACCTAGTATTCGTGGGCTTTTAGACATGATTGTGTGTTTACGTACTGCTGTTTATCCTTTCCTTTTACAACATACGCAGCTTGGGATTGGGTCATTTTCCACTTTGTACAACTAGCATTTTATATATTGATAGTGTATCAAGGTAGTTATCAGTCGTAACTGTACTCTGTACAATCCTTGTGGCAGTTCCAGATCACGCACACATACAAAATTTGAAAAATAACAATGGACTCTGCGACTGGTAGGAAATTACTTCAAGGTAACTTCTAGCTAGCTCGATATTCCTCTATATCTTCCTGGCCTGTTGACCATAAGATTCTTTTTATATTGATATGATAAGTGGAGTGCTAGAAACCAACCTTATTTGTAACATGGTATCCATGAGCTGGTGTGAAGAACTTTTAACGACTCGTAACATTAAAACATGTTGCAATCGCACCACTTTCCATATAGAAATGTGTTCTTCAATGGTTTATTTGTTCATAAAAACAATGTATGTCATTTCGGCCCATTAAAAGTGTGGTAAATCAACCACTTCCGAAACAAAGGCGACTTCCGCCAACTATAGCAAACATATTTGTTGGGGTGTACAGGACGTGGTGGGGCGATATGACTTGGGGTGTAATCGACATGGGGCGAAACGTATGCAACCCATCATTTGTATTACCAGAACTTTCTTCAGCATTCTCTTACCGGGCTAATGTACCCATTTATGGTATAAAAATACATGATTTTCCCTGCAAATAGTCAATTTCCAGACTGTATTGTGTATATGTTGGCAAACCAAATGACAGTGAATCAACCAGAGTAGCATGTATGGCAGCTGGAACAGTGGGTGTATCCACCTGAAAACCGGACCTATCCGCACTCTACATTTATTATGTTTATCATACTTAGTTATTGATACATGAACCACAAATGAAGTACTTGCTTGATCAGTTTTATGTTGAAACTTGGCTACGATTATCAGCTCAGGGGCTTATCTATTTTCCATTTCTGTTCAGGTTGCAGCAGGAACTAGCCACACTATTGGTATGTATTTCAGTGTTCTCATTAACAAAGTCATGATCATGGTGATGACATAGTTGTACAAATTTTTCGTGTACAAACTGTTTTTAGACTGTCATTATTTACTTTATTTTTCATATTTGGAAAATTGTTTGAACAGTGGTATAAATAACAATGAATATTTAATATAAATCATTTTTTTTATGTTCTCGTAATGTTGAAAGGTAAATTTGACAAAGCGATCATGTCTGATAATGTTTACGCAGCTGTTGTATGACTCCATGCTAACTGACGAAACTTGGAATGTTCTCAGACTACTTGTGAGCCCGGGGTATCAGCCTTCCCTGATGGAGACAATCTGTTCTGCTGGATCGGCACTATCGAGGGCGGCAAGGGAACGGTACGTGTCTGGTAACCATGTTATTGGTATACACTATATAGCACTCACCGTGGTAGGTGTGTGTAGCTGGTGGCTTGCGCTGTCCTGAGCTTAGTGGTGTGAGATTTACTATGTAGCTTTTACTGGAATCCAGCAATTGAGCCAGACATACATTTATTCTAAAATATATCAACCACCAATATGGTGGATGGTTAATATATATCATATGCAACATTGCATAATAGTGTTCGAAATAGAGGGTGTCTTCAATGTTGTGAAGGGTTCCTTCTGTAATCATGGTAATCATAAAACAATAATTCACTCATTACACATAAAAGGGAAAACATTTTGTCTCTAGTTGTACTGCCATCAGTTAATGTTTGGAGATCTATGTATAATGTTTGATTGATATGGTTATGTGCTAGTCAACCTTTTCTCATTCTTTCGCTTTCAGGTTTATGATGGCCTCAAGTACAAGCTGTCTCTGGTGTTCCCCAGTGGCTATCCCTACAAACCCCCGACCGTCAAGTTTGACACACCCTGCTACCACCCCAACGTTGACAGCCACGGGAATATCTGTCTTGACATCCTGAAGGAGAAGTGGTCAGCGCTGTACGATGTCCGAACCATCCTACTGTCCATACAGAGTCTACTTGCAGGTGGGTGGGCTTGTCTGAGCTCTAGGGTAGCATTGCCCAGGAATGTCTGCGCTCTAGGTAGCATTATCTGGGCTTGTCTGTGCTCTAGGTAGCATTTCCATGGCTTGTGTGTGTGTTCTGCATAGCATTATCCCACTTGTATGCGCTCTAGTTAGCATTGCCCCACTTGTATGTGCTCTAGGTAGCATTGCCCCACTTGTATGCACTCTAGGTATACAAAACCTTTTTTAGTACTATTTCATGCTCAATGCAATTGGTTTTGTTCCCAAATGTGCTTGAGCATGAAAGCATACATTTTATTATTAATGATTAAGTGATTGTTTGGGGCTATATTGTAGCTAAAACTGCAAGGTACATTCACAAGGCAAATACCAGGTTGTAAAATAAAGTTAATCTATTATTTTGAGCCATTTCTCTCGATCAAATCAAATGTATATATTTCCAGCTAATTATTTAGGTCTTGTCGATTTTCGCGTCATGCACAAATTGCTGGTTTCAGAGCCGAATATCGACAGTCCGCTCAACAGCCACGCCGCTGACTTGTGGCACAACCAAACCGCCTTCAAGAAGTACCTCCGGGAGAAATACGACCGAGATGTCAGCAGCAAAGGACAGTCTTGATGTCTGCGTGCGACCTTGGCCCTCCTCATTCCATCCGGCGTCGCTGTTCTCACCTTGAAACAAGCTCTCTTTGTATTGTATTATCTCTGCAAAACTAACTATGCACACATTTTCTCATCACTCGTCTCTCACTCCTTTCCACTGTCCTTGTTTTTCTCCCACCCGGTTGTCATTGTATCATGTGTATATATATTCCATTGTGTAGTAATTACTTCCCTGTAACTGATTCATACTATGCGTTCATGCCTTTTTATGTGTCGAGGCACCCATCGGATCATGTTCCAAAGCAAGCCATTTCGTGATCAGACAGATTGCAGAGCTATGTTGAGGAAATGGTAGTAACTTTGTAGGTTTCGCAAAATGGTCAATCATTCCATATTTTTTTTTTAATAGTTAGCCTGTACTGTGTTGGTGGCACCCATACTTGCCCTATGTAACAATGCTTGCAGTTAATCGTGCAACTATGGCAGTATTTGTAATAGGACCAATGTTATGGTGGTCTCATCTGTAATTTGGAGGGGTTCCCACAGATAACTTTAACATTGCAGATCTTCAGTTGACCCTAGGGCCCTCTTTAAGTTCAAGCACTTCCACAATAGGACATTGAATTACTCCTACTACTGACACTAGATTCCTCTTATCTTTCCTGACCATCCTGATTGTGTGTTCCTTGTAACTATCCATCCTCAATGGCTAAGAAAGTTGTCAATCATATTAAGATTTACGAGACCTAATACGGTAGGTGTATCAGTGATGGTGATTCCTCTTGAAGATACAAAGGACACCCTTTTATGTTGCTGTAGCACGATGCGTGTTTACATTCAACAGTGGCAATACTCATTCCATTTCACGATGTCCATTATGATTATCAGTTTCTAGATGCGAGATGTTGTTGTTTTCCTGTCTGTCTACTATGCATGTTGCCAATATCTACCAAAGTATTACACATACATGTATATGCACAGTAGACAGACAGGAATTTGTGTGCAATACTTTGGTAGATATTGGCAACATGACAGACTCTGTGGCATGAAGAATTTTTTTATTCATGCTTTATCACTACTGTTAGACATTTGAGGATTGAAGTTGGCATGCTTTGATGTTGCATGCTGTGTGAGATGCTCCACGATTCAATGTGTTTTGCACATAAAATTTAGTACTTTTGACCCATTTTGCTCATCTCTATTCAACACTTGACTGTTTTCTTTACTTCTGCATAACACTTTTGCCCTTTATGTTGACATGCATATGATGTACATTGAATTGAGCCCAACTCTTTGATGCTCGTATCTGAGAAACATTTATGTAGTAGCCCTATGTGTGATGAGTTCCAGGATCCAGTTGATTTTTAAAAAAATAATAATTTGGTTAGTCTTGAGAGTAAAGCTGAGCGTACACCATGCTTTTACTGGGCAGGTACTGATGCAATCCTTGATTTCTTCCCCAGACTACAAGTACGACCCATGCCTGGTATCGAGTATTCATGTTTTGAGGATTAAATAATTACTGTTTAATCGTCGCAAATGGGCGAAAGATTCCCACAGCATCGTGAAAACTCCATAATCACTCAATCACTAATTGATGATTACTAGTAGGTATTTGTCATTTGTAGACTGTTAATTACTGTTAGAGCATAAAGCTATTTTACTTCTTTATGGTTTTCCATATTAGTTTCAATAGTTTGAACCATCATCTAATCATTTCTCAGCCCATTCTATTAACGAACCATCCATACTGGTAGTGATAAGACAATCTATTCATAATGACACGTGCATGTATATGTAGTGAGACTTGTAATGATCAGGGATATTTGTTTCATACCAATCCTGGAGTTTGTACTCTTGTACGTTATGTGTACGTGCTGAACTGAATGCTCGCTTTGTCCTGTGTATATAGTTGTACAGTTGATGATGTCTAATGCTGAATTTGGTGTCTCCACTGTGATATTCACAACGATCGGTCAGCTTTGAAGAGCTGGACAAATAAATACAATAGAAACTACGTCTGATATCTGTTGTTTGTGAGAACTTGGATAAATGGCAATGCTTTGCCAACCCCCTGAAACAAATGGCCATTCAAACATTGCTTCCTTTCTTCTGCTAAAGCATATGTTCCTGGTTCAGTGTCTAGCATCTTGCCTATGCCACGTTATCCGCTACCTGTTTCTATCAAATTCTCCTGTTTCCACCCTCTTTGTCCAATCACAGGCCTTCCTATCTATCGGGTGTATAAACGCAAATTTAGCAGGAATAACAATAGTATTTCATGGAAAATGATCAGTAACGGCAGGAAACGAACACATGGGCGGGAAAAGCGGTACATGGCATGCAAAATGAGACGCAAGGCATGTACGAACGGCTGACTACAGGGTGCAAAGACAGCCACGACAGGCTCCAAACACAGCAGCATGGGTTAATGAGACGGCTTCGCCGGAGAACTAACAAGCTGACGTCACGAATAGCCTCGTTTGAAGAGTGAAATGGCTGAGGATCGTGACGCGGGTGTCCAGG
>JAULBP010100581.1:0-10956 GCA_032355345.1 Lepetodrilus pustulosus
TTCTGAGTACGATCTCATACTCAACTCAGGATTTTGTTTATAAAACATCATGTGACGTCATAGCCGTTGAGTCTCAGGCTATGACGTCACATGACGTTTTATGAACAAAACTCTTGAGTTGAGCATGAGATCGTACTCAAGAGAGTTTGCATGAGATCGTACTCGAGAGAGTTTCGTAATCTTGGGGCCTGGCTTATTTTCCATTGAAATTGGTTGCCATAATAAAAAATAAAAAAGAACTCATTTGAATTCTCACCTTTAATGGCATTCCATGAAGTGTGCAAGGCACATAACAAATACATGTATGTACAAACATCACACTAGTTACAGTAATATTTACAATGGTTCACAAGCAGGATTCAGAGATAGTATCCAACACTGCCCATCAGGGCTTCACATACAACTTGGGGTTGAACACAAATAAATCACAGTGCATTTATAATAGCACAAACGTGAACTTCTTTTTAACCATTACGAGCTTGTATGTAAGGACTATATATTGAGAAGAATATCTGTAATGCACAATCATTAAATAGACAGGACTGAATGTTTGGTCTGCTTGTCACAGTGGCTGTGAAGTAGTCACTGTGTTGGCACACCATAAGTATAGTCCTATGTAATGTCATACTATGGTATACACGTATCAGTCTGGTTATGACATGTCGTGAAATAGACAATTGGGGCAGTAATGTTACCGAGCTCTTTTCACGACGGATGCTATTTCCAGTTCACAACAGTAGTGTATCTCCACCCATCCAGATCACAGATAGGAAGTAGTTGGTGTTCCACTGAATAGTAAAACCAATGTTGACCCTGTGTGGCTGCATGGCATGGCTCTACATTAACTTTTTGAGGCACCTGTCTGTCCAATCGGACATGAAACTAGGTAAAGAGCTTGTCAATCTGGGCTAATTCACATATCCGTCTGTGGAGGTGGACTATCATTGTTGAGCCCTGCATGGTCCAATGATTAAATCAAGATGATGCACAAACTCTTTCTTTGCCCATGGCCTGGAACTCTAGCAGTGATGACACGTTATTTCCACAGTACAGGACAAGAGACGTACAGCCACTTCGACATCTACACAACCGCTACGCTGGCGATCAACTTGCAATGCTATCAAACCAACTGTACTGTCTGCTTAAAGCTACATCCACACTGCTAACATCAACTGTAGTGTCTGACACCCCAGTGTCTTCCTTGGCTGACTTTTCTAGTGATGGCCTTGACCTTTGATCGACTTCTAGGTCAGAGTCGGAATCGCCATGTTGATTCTCAGCCTTTGTGTCCTCTTCTTCATCGACATCCATGATCTCCATTCTGTGAGGAACAAATGAAATGCCCTTCAGGAAATGAGAACTACATACAAATTATTTTATCAGTTTAATATGAACTATATACAAATTATTTATCAGTTTAATATGATGTCCTATATAATACCAAGACAGATCTAATTTGAAAAAGGCAAACGCTCTCTCCATGGATAACTAACAAGCATGCCTAGTCATTGTGATTAATGTGAATACATTGTGTTACAACGGACGTACTTTGTATCAGGATTCCCGGCGTTATTCTTTGACAGTCTGGTCTCCATGAAGGCCTGACACAGGGACTGTACTGGGGGCTGGACTTGGAAGGAGGCATTCAACATCTGGAAGTGAAACGTTAGGAATCGATTGATTTAATGCTTTACATTGCAGCATGAATATTTGAAAGCAGCATATTTAGTCATGCATGTATTCTTAGGGGCATATTTTTCTATTTTGAATTGCCAGTAGACTATTTCAACATATATGGGTGAAAGATTCCAGCTGAGACATAAAACAATCCCACTCACTCAGAAGGCTATCAGTGGTATATTTGGTATTATTAAAGGTATATTTCATTACATGGCAGGGACATTTATAACGATATTCTAAAGAAACAACAATAGACACAGACAACTGTACGCCCTGGAATCTGCCACTACCTGTCTGATGAACTCGATCTCTCTGCTGCCCACGGACATGTCCAGGAGCCTGTGCTTGCTGTCCTTGACCTCAGACTTCCTGTGTTTGGACACCAGCAGACTGAGAGCTGACTGGGGGACGTTCTGCTTGATCTGAACCTGCTGACACAGTATGAAGACAATACTCAAAATGGACTCCTTTAGTTCAAATAAGGACATAAAATCTCAAAATATAAATACTGAATAAAAAACCCAGAAACAATTCAAATATTGTATAAGACTATCATAATACGAATTAATAGAATTCTCCAGGAATCAATGCTTCAATATCTTCACTATTAATAACATGTTATTGCCAACATTACCTTTTTCTTGTCACTGCTGTTGTCGTCATCTTTAAACTGAATCGTCAGGAGCTGCTGTTCATCAGTCATGAAATACAACTGAGAACGACGCTGCCAGAATAGTTTCCCTTGAGCTGAACTCTCCTCTTTGTGAGGTAGAAATATTGCTGTGGTGATTTTACTTTTGCTGGTCTTTTTCTGAGTGAAAACTGGCTTAGGATTTGAAGGTTCGAACACATGCACTGGAAACAAATATAAAGTTAGAATTAACTTTGCATTTCATGATTGGGTCAATCATTAATTGTGTTCATAGACAATTACAACCTATATTAATGTCAACTGAGATTACTAATGACGCTTATTACAGTAGAAACAGGTAGAAACAGGTAGAAACAGGTAGAAATAACCAACAACCTTCACAAAACGAGTACTGGTAGTTATTTCAAGGTACAGTAAGCTAACTTCAATAACAAATGGCAAAACCACATCATTATATAAGAGAAACACCATGTGCACAGACTACTCACAATCTCCGCTGTCTGTGAATACTCCCATGTACTGTGAGCAAGGGTCATCCACCAACACAGACGCACACAGGTCCACACGAAACTGCACTGTAACAAGCAGAATTATATACAGAGGTGCGTTCAGGCTGCACTACTTTTCGTTCAGACTGCACTACTTTTTGCACTACTTTTTGCACTACTTTTTGCTACATAGCACATATAGTGCTACGGAAGCATTCAACCAGCAATTATTTGTAGGAAAAGCTGTATAGTGTAGGAAATGTAGCACAGCCTGAACGCACAGCTGGAAAATTAATGGAACGTTTTTTAAACTTAATATTACTTTTAACATTACATATCTTGATCTTGGCATGAGGGGAGATCACTCTCACCTGAGCAAGTGAGTAGATTCCACACATACAAGTACTCTTCTGTTGTGGAGACCAGAAGATGACAGCAGGTATTGCGACCAAACAGAACATGACTGAAACAAGACAGGACATAAGAAATGAATAAATACAATGAATAAATTCATGCTCACTGCAAAATGTAATACAATTGGAATCGTCACAAATGGGTGAAAGATCCCCGGAATGACGTTAAACTCCATAATCTCTCACTCACTACAATTGGAAGATTTGATGCTCAACATAGCAGCAGGAACCTTCCACTCATATGTGACAATAAATACTTTACATCAAAGCGAGAATATTTCAACTATACGCAATGACAATACTCTTTCAAAACGTGACACTTACTTGATGTTGTCAGTATAGCTGCTACTAAGAGACGTCCTCAGGATGTTGGTATCGGGGTCCCACAGCGTGACGGTCGACTGGAACACCACCGCGATGAGCGACCCATCCTCTGCAAATGCCGTCTCTCCGACTTCCATCTCGCGGTAAAATCCGACAGAGTCACAGGTCCACTTGTTATTTGATCCTGTGGAATAGAAGCAAATCAAAACCAGATTTTAGAAATAAACTACAGAATATGTGTATCATTCATCCAGCAAAGTTCAGGATTGACAAGTTGGGGCTGTAAGCTGACTGTTAACTCAATAGGGAATTAGTGTACATTAGGTAAGATGGAAATGCTAACCTTCAACACTACTTCCCAGGGAGTTGCGATGGTAAGTGATTAGCACATTGATCCAATGACCAGAGTAACAATGTATGATCATTCGTGAACAGCATAAATATAGCACATTGCTATACACAGTAGTGTTAGAAATTCAGAAAATAATTAGCAGGAGGGGAGGGTATTCTCAATAGGCCCAATATTAATGGTGGTCAAATCTGTAATTTGCAGGGTGTCTCGAAGATATCTTCAACATTGCAGATTTTCAAAGACCCAGAACCCTCAATTTCGAACACTGAATTAAAATTACAACACACAACTGGGTCATTTATTAATGTCGGACTTACTGTATATATCCGTGTCGTCTACCAGCGTCCACTGCTTGAACTTCCTGTCTTTGCCTGCACTGACAACTAGAGGGAGCATGTTGGGGATGGCGGAGTTGTAGGGGCGGAACTTGAGTGAGCAGACAGGCCTCTCGTGTGGTCGGTCCACCACTGTGTTCATAATATACCTGGAGATTGGACAGTCAGTGGGTTATGGACTGTGATTACACACCATTGGGCCATTTTCCACATGTAACTTGCTGTAAAATAGAACTGCATTCTTATAAATCATAAAAACTATATATTAACATACCTCTGACTTTCACTGTTATATAACCAGAATTTGAGCTGCATCCAAGGGGACATCACTCCATCATCCCACAACTCATAAGTGACCAGCCAATCGCCTCGCTCATCAATGGCCGCCCTCGTTATCTGCGTTACTGTCAGTGGCTTCTGTAGGTTCTCAGAAGAGATGTAGTTCTGCTGTACTATATCTAACTGCAATAGATGATATCCACTCAATAACACATATTGATCCTGAAGGCATATCTTAATTTACAATCAATTGCCTACCAGCATAGCAGACAAACATGGAATTATAAAAAGTTATTTGACGACAAGAACAGTGAGAAATATATTTGCAGTATGTAACAGACATCAAAGTTAAGGCTGTTCCAAGATGCTAACCCAAGGTCACTGATGGAGACATATTTCACCATTTACAGAAACTGAGTTATTGAGGTCATAAACTTTAACAGTAATTGCTTTTTTGGACAATAATGGAAATGCTGGCAATGACGTACATTGAAGAGCTGCTTGTCGCTATGGAGACAGTAGAACTGTAAGTGTCCTGGCCTCCCATTGGACACTAGAGCGCCAGATCGCGGATCCCACAACAGCCCCACCTGGTTGCCAAGGTGGTCGCTGGTCCACGTCAGACCCTGGTAGATCTGGCAGATTTGCAGAGTGTTCCTCACCAGATGGATCCCTGAAGAGACGTCAAGTTACACTACATAGGTGGAGGGGAGTTAATGGCTGTCAATCTCCATAGGAAGAAATTATTGTATGAGGAATTGTAAAAGCATTAGATAGGCTACTGGAAGGGATACAACTGTTTCCAACAGTAACGTGTTCATGTGAAGCAATGACACTTAAAAATAACTGTTTCAATAAATGAGAAGCAATCATTAATGCCTGTATACAGATGGCCTAAGATCGTACCGTTATCTTGGTGAGCCACGGCATACATGCGGTTGTCCGGGGAGGTAGTGATGTGCTCTACAGGAGAACCAAGTCGGGGCAGGAAGTCCTTGAAGTGCGTCTCGTACTGCCACTTTACCAGTGTACACTCATGTCCTCCGCTCAGCAAGTACGACCCTGAAGTAAAATTACCACAAAAATGAAAAAAGTTGTCAAAGAAAAATAAACCAAATGAAAAAAGTTGTCAAGTAAAAATAAGCCAATCAAGGGAAGTATAGTAATATTGGCACCAATAGCATGAATTAATAATTGTCCTGGTTTAATTTATGGACAACTAGTGAAGTATTTCACTTCAATTACCATATGGTATCATGATATTAATTACAAACAACATAAACTGTATGCATGTACAGCATGTTATTAGAAGAATACTTCAAATTCATAAAAACAATTCTTAATGATTTAATTGAAATATTTAACAAAGGGTGAGCTGATGTTAGTATGTACATACATGTACTTATTCAGAATCTCAAACTAGGTTTTCTACTGACCTTGAGGTGAGAACGCCAGATCGATGACAGCCAGAGAGTGCCAGTGGTAGAACGTCCTGGTTACCTGCGGCTTGTCTGTGAAATTGTACCTGGAAACAAAGCAACACGTGTATATATCTCCTCAACTTAGAACCAACTATCTCGTAGCCTTAGTTG
Source organism: Lepetodrilus pustulosus (assembly GCA_032355345.1). Classification (NCBI taxonomy): domain Eukaryota; kingdom Metazoa; phylum Mollusca; class Gastropoda; order Lepetellida; family Lepetodrilidae; genus Lepetodrilus; species Lepetodrilus pustulosus. The sequence goes on from JAULBP010100581.1 coordinate 6,116, forward strand.
AGTATTCCTATGTTGCTGTATTGAGGATCAACTGGGCTCGTCAAGCTAGATCAGGATAGAACACCAAACCTAGTGCCTCCTGTATTGTGTGCATACCTTCTGAAATATTGCCGTCCCAACGTTACATATTTTTTAGTACAATTTCATATTCAACTGTTTTGTTCAAAATCCCCATGCAACATTTGAGTTGATCGTGAAATTGTAATTAAAACAGTTGTTTAACCTTGTGTGTCTAGTGTGTCAAGAACCAATACGTACCATTATTAAAGCTAGAAGTACCTACCAGTAGATGATCTTGCCATCGGAACACCCAGTTACCAATGATTGGTCGGTAGGGTGGGCCGCCACACACGTCAACTTCTCATAGTACATCTTGTGTCTGGAAGAAAACAAGAACAAATGAAATGTGATAAAAGGAAGTGATAGCCAACTTGATGAAAGAACAGGTGATTGTGGTTATGGTAGTAGCAGATTCCTCAACATTACTTTTGCAATCCCACATAGAACTGGCAACACAACCTTTTAGTGTAAATATACATACAAACTTTCCACAAACACTCAATCAAACACTCACGCAAGATATTTCTTATTATACGAGATGATCAGTTCCCTCTGGTTGCGGGACACTGCTGCGTAATACGTCTCCTGAAATAGAATTAAAGTATGAATGTTCTGGGAAGACATCCAATAAACCACTACACCATAGTCAGGGCTCTTGACACTACACCATAGGCTTGACACTATACCATAGTCAGGGCTCTTGACACTACACCATAGGCAGGGCTCTTGACACTACACCATAGGCAGGGCTCTTGACACTAATAAACCATAGGCAGGGCTCTTGACACTACACTATAGGCAGGGCTCTTGATCTTGACACTACATCATTGGCTGGGCTCTTGACACTACACTATAGGCAGGGCTCTTGACACTACACCATAGGCAGGGCTCTTGATTAACATATGCCTGACATACATGGACAAGTTAAATTGCACTGTGGGAAACCTATTTTTTACCATATGGATGCTTTGGAACTTGCCCCAGCCCTACGGGCAAGTAACTTAAAATGTTAATCTGGAGCCCTGATAGGATGTTTGATAATCATTGAAATAACCATATTCATAGAATCATTATAGAAGCAGTCTCATCAGCTTTCATAGAATTTGAGTAACTGTTTTCCAGGAAATATACATGTATATTTAAAATAAATGTTAAATAATAACTAAAGCCAAATCCAATATTGGGGAGGTAGCTATCACAAATCAGTGGCTATGTTAACATGGTGACACTTACTTTCACACCAACAGTTACTGCCTTTCGGTCGCAGTGACAAGAAGAAAACACCATCGTCTCCTGCTGCACCTGGCCGTCCTTGCCCGTTAGACAGTATGTAAATACAGAGCCTTCTGTGTGATAGAAGGAACAGCATTAGCAGTGATTAGTCTATATCGTCATTGCACAAAACTTGGACCACAACTTGGGATATCTCAAAAAGAACCATTTTTTAATAAGATGACACCATCATGCATTCTACTACAAACTTTAAATATGGTCCACATAATCTACTAGCTTAGTAGTAATAAATAGTTGACATTTCGACCAAGATCTGACATCGTGGACACATCTCCAATACCTGCAAAAAATAATCACCATGATCAGTAAGTAAATCACTCTAGAATGAATTTAGCTGGTGTATTGGCTACTTCATAATGCTAATTAGACACTAACCATTATGGCCATTTTTCTTCACGCCTCTCTGTAGTACGGTGAAGTTTACTTGCATTCCCTCGGTCTTCACATGGACTAGGCCATACAGGGGTAGAGGAAACTGACAGCTCTGAATCAGACAGCATAGTATGTCACTGACAATAAAGCTACGTGTGATTAGTAATAAGTATTGCCATCATGCTAAATTGATGTTTCCTTTAGATTTGCATAGAGTGATACAGCATGATTAAGTTGCAGCTGTTCTGGGGCAATGTTCCCGAAGCTATTGCATTCATTATAGTGACATTGTTAAGGCTTCATAGATAGTGATATGGTGATAGCAGGGATCGAAATTAACTTTAAAAACTTACTAGTCCTAATAATACTGATACAAATAACAAAAGACATGAATTTCCACTAGTCCTTAGATTACCTTTAGCATTAGGAGAAATGGCCTGGGTTAGCACACTAGTTTTAATTTTGATCGCTGGAAAGATGAAAATTGTACTTTTTGGATCATCAAATTGTCTTCGACTAAGGCGAACCAATTTTCAATATGTAACATAATAGTTTCGTGAACATGCTCCCAGAATCATGACATGACAATAAGATAACAATTGATAAAACATAGGCATTATAAATACTCCATACTCTTGTTACCAGCTGGTTACAGATGTAACATGTATAAGGTACATAGATAGGAATGTCGCGTTTGTAATGACCACAGGACATGAATAGTGCCGACTACTGACCTTCAGAACAACGCTATCCGAGTAGTCCCAGAACAGAACCTGGCAATCCAAGCTGCAGCTCAGCAACTGGTGAATAGAACGTTGCCAAGTGAAACACTCAAAGAAAAATATCAAATTGCGATTTGTTGTTGTTGTAATGTGGTTTATAGTCGTTTTCTAGAATCTTTCTCTAACATCATGACTTGTCAGTTTAGGGCAGGAGGAAACCTGCAACATCCGTAGTGCTGAATGTTACAGTAAACCTGCGAGCACCGGCTGGTACTGACATGCCAAGGATGATAACTGTAGTGCCACTCTAACATTGACGCCGGGGGTGGGATTTGAACTCGGTACCTTTTGCTCCGAAGTCCAACATTCTACCACTGCGCTACATCCCGCCAATCAAATTGCAAAAATGGAACCAAAATTACAATATTCTCAGTGATGCTGTGTGTATATGGTCGGCTATACCTGTAGCTTGTTGGCAGGGTTGAGCATGAGACCGGTCACCTGCTGAGTGTGAGCATGAAGTTGGCGAACACATTCTCCGCTGTCCGTACTGTACACCTTGACACTGCAGCCAGAAGCACAGAACAGATACCTGCAGCAAGAACATACAGGACAAAATTGAACACTTGTCGATGCTTTTGCTCTGTAATATTCCAGTCATCTCCCATATCATAAGTATTATACTGATGGAAAGACCTGCAACAAACTAGTTGATTATGTCATATATCATGACTCGTACAATAAAAATCATTAGCCATAAATGGGTAAGCCTTTTTAACTAAATGCATGTATTGTCATCATGGTCATTGTAGAATTACCAGTAATAACTTGTGGTCAGCAATAAACATGATAAAAATGTCAATACATACATAGCATGTCATTTCAAATGATCTTAACTTAGGTTAGATAAAATATGTATAAATAATAACTTAGGGTCATTATACAGTATTTATTAAATTAGAAAATGTACTACAGTAGACAACACAGAATGTTTTTTTAATAATAAAGCAATTACCATGATGGTTCAAGTTCATTTTCCAGTTTTCTGTACAGTATTATTCTCAGATTTAACTTATCATGCAGACAAATCCTAAAATACCAGTAGTGTAGAAAACATACAGTGTACAGGTGTATAAGAAATTATATTATCACATCCGGCATATTATCTTGGTCCCAACAAGTGCTGATTTAGACAGAGTACACTGCATAACATTTTACTACAAAATTACTACAGACATATCTTTAAAGTAGTCATTCATTTGAGTGAATTACTACCTAAAATACCGTTCCACAAGCCATTTATTGGTAAAATATAAATCTAGATCTAAAGTTGGACCACTTCCAAGACTCCTGTAACTACTGACTCAATTTTTTGGCTGAAAATACCTACTAGGTTGGATAATGAAATTAATACACTCATTAGTGTGATATAGATGATTTTACCATATTAGTTCCTCAAAAGTAGACAATTTCCTCGCTCTTCAGCCTCTTGCTCAGAAAACGCAGAAACTTGTTATGTAAATCAATATGTCAGACTAGCCTGTATACTAATCTCTATTTATAATATATCTACATCTGGAGGTTTAGACCATAGATGCACGTTTGGAAAAAAGTGCATTATCATAATGATGGTAATTAAGTGAGTGAGAGATCATGGATTTTAACATCACTGTGGAAACCTTTCATCCATTTGCCAAGAGCAAATTCACGTTTTTCACTAGAGGCAATATTTATCATGTTTAACTTTATGGCCGGATAACGTCATTGCTGTGTGTGTGTGTATCTGAGCCTAGATTAGCTGACAACAACAACAACGCACACACGCACACACACACATATACAATACAATACTTTTCTGACATTTAGTAGTTTTGTAGGAAAATAACAGGAAATCAGTTTCAGTCCATTCGCATAATGCTTTAGATTTTCATACAAATAATATGTGGTCCAAACCCGTATTTGAAATGTATTTATGCACACACATACATTACCGTAATGCTGGCTAAACTAGCCTTTTCCCTAACCTGTAACCTGTGTTGTGTACATTTAGCGTAGCAAATACCTACTCATCGTATACTAGTTTATTAATTTCTTTTATTGTTCTGCTCAGATGCACAAATGTGAATTGTTTTGTGCATATTTATTAGTGATATTTGCGAAAATTACGTATAAGGGAAAATATGAGTACCACGAAATTATGTGACTGCAAATTAATCGTCGCGAAAACTGGAGCCCTTTTATTATTTGTATGTAACGAAAGTTTAAATAAATATGCTAAACACAAATACTGAAAAAGAAATAACTCACCAATCTACTTGTCAGCGGGAGCGTGATTAAGTAAATAGTTTATCTGATGTGATTAAATACGACAAGTCGATTGAGGTTGTGTGACAA
>JAULBP010100592.1:0-10956 GCA_032355345.1 Lepetodrilus pustulosus
GAACAATAAAATATTGAAATGAGATTAAATATGGTATTAAAATGATGTGTCTAATTTTAACCTTCTTCCTGCTGGATTCATTCATAATTACTGCTGTATAATATAGGGCATCTATGTTTTACTACAACAGGAAGAAGGGTTAAAGTACTACTTAAAGGGACAGTGTCTGTTTTTTGCTAACGTTTTAGGCACACATTTGTCTTCCATTGTTAAAGTTGCCAGATAATAAAGTTAATTTGGTTGCATTTAATATAGAGATATGGTACCTTTAATTAGCAGGCAGTGACTGTTTATAATCCCTTCCTTGACAAATGAAAATATTGATATAATTAATATGATGTATTTGTCATGAATGTCATTGTTACCTTGTTAAACCCATCAGTGGTAATGGTATTGAAATAATTTATTGTTGTTATTATTATCATCATCATCATCAATATTACATGAGATAATTATATAAATGACATCATATATTCTAAGGACTTCAAACATACTTCTCAATCTTTACCACATGTTTTTCAACCATAATGATTTCATGTATGTATACATTTAATGTAGACTACATGTACGTGTTACGTTAATTCATGGATGGAAGTTTAACACTGTGAGTGTCACGCATCCTAGTTATCTGCCCTTCCGACCTTTATTCTTTCAAAAAAATTTAAATTTATAATCAGAAAGTTGTAAATATCTTAAGAAAATACATGTACTTGCCTTATTCTTTCGAAATGCTGCATTATCTGTTGCACAACATTCGACAACATTTTTAAATTCATAATCAGAAAGTTGTAAATATCTTTTATTTATTTAAATTTTTAAGAAAATACTTGCCTTATGAATACCACACAACACTACCACATTGATCAAATTTGATAATTTAAAGCTAAATGCAATGGCTTGATATTGGTGCATGTTTTCCATTGTGACATTTTATTCGATGTGAACAATAATATGGAATTCATTTCTTGTTGTGTTACACATTTAAATATTCACGCTGGTCTGAGAGTAAGATAACCATTTTGTTAATATTCATGTACGTAATCGTGAATATTGTTGCTATTTTTCGGATATACACGGTTGACTGTTGACTACTCTGTGTAATGAAATGAAGTGATTAATTTATTGACCTATGACGTGTTAATGACCAAATGGTGAGGAAACTGCTGATTGTTTTCATGTGTAAAGTTTATGTATTCTCTATGTTATTGGGCTGTTATGAAGCAGGTATTAAAGTCTCATGTATATGTCCTTGTGTGACAAATGACAAACTGCTGATGTATGAAATATCCAATCATTTTCATCCAAATATACTAATATGTTTGTCCACTCGACATAACGCTGAAGTTGGGGTCCATGACATACCCCCCTCTTTATAGTACCGCCTTATACAATATTGCAGGGAAATAACGAAAATGGGATCCACGTCTGACCCTGCCTTATATCCGATCTGCTGTGTATCGTGTTATATCGAGGGGGCACTGTACATGTACTGTGTAACTCCCAAAATAATCATTTCCCTATTTAGGATAATTTAGTGTTAGCAGTTTGATATGTATGTACACATAGAAAAAGGAGTATTAGAATAGGTGAGTAAAATGGTGTTTAGCATTTTTATGTGTAAGATGTTTTTATTATTGATATACAGTAGATAGATACTCAACAATTTTGTACGTTATAAAACATGTAACTTGTATGATAGATATATTATATCACTGACACTGAAAATTACATTGTTACCTGAAAGCAACTACTTTAAAGTCCCATTTTGATTTTGAAAATTCATTATTTTTTTTCCTGGTACCGGATATCTGATTGGACGAATAACATTTCATGTAATATTTTGTAACTTAAAGGGTTTATGATTCAACAATCTTAAACAGTAAGAAGATAGTGGTTCCTGTGATAATTACATATTGAAATTTAATTTAGTTACAGAATAATGTTTTTCAACATAGCCTCCACATTTCTTAGTTGAACATCTTGTTAGTTTATGTCATATTTATTTATGTTTTTGCTATTTTTGTTATGCAGTAGTCGCCTATGGGTGAGATATTCCTGCTGCGTAGAGCAATAATTAAATCAATGTTATGCAGTAAAACATTGATTCCCCTATGCATGTACATGTATATTAAAGGCATGGCAATTTGTTCGCAGATATGCAGAACTCTGCTGATTTATTTGAGCAGGTGTCAATTTGTTTGCCCTCGACGTGGCTTGGGGCCTACGACTCCCCGACCTCAGGCTTGTTTTCTGCAGAAATTACAACTGTCTGTTGCCATGCCTGATATTACAGCTGTGATTGTGAGAAGCTTTTTGTTACTGCCTCACCATGTAGACTAGTCATGACATTGTTATTACTTTGCTCAATATTATTAACCATTTCATTGAATCATAATATATGTCAATTTTGATGATGACATTTTATATGTTTATTTATAGAAACGTTATTCCATCCAATGATGTATTTTTCGAAACCCAAGATATACGCTTAGTTAGTAACTTATTAACTTTTAGTTATTAACTGAGAATGTAGTTGTTGTGCTATATATATTATTTTATTTATGAGAATATATTGAAAATAGCGTTGCCCTATTTCTTTACAAATGTATTTTTTTTTAATTAGCATCGACGACTCAGTTCGATCTTACAAATCTTTCGCTTCGTAAACATTTTGACATTCATAGGCTCACTTCTAATCTGATTTTAATGCGGTAAAATGGTATAACATTAATGACATTGTTAGTAAAGTATAGAGATGGTTCATAGAGATGAAGCATGGATAGATACTATTGCTTCCAGATTCAAAACCCAGCCATAAGGGAATGCCTACATTGTTTTGTGATGCTAACTTTCGACTTCTCCATGAAAAATCCTAACTGTAACTTTGTATACAAGAAGATAATACTTACATTAGTATTCAGGAGGCCATCCATAGGGTGTGGCACGGATTGTCCAGTAAGGCATATATAGCAGAGAAAATACTTTAAATGTAATTTGCTTATATTATACGTTATACACAAATGTATCATTAAATGTTACTAAGGTTTTGAACGACATGCTTGCTTTGACAGACGTACACTAGTATGTCCAAATAAAATATCAATATACTAGCAGGGCGGTAGCTAGCCATGGGGCAGGGTGGTTTTACCTAACAATTTTATTTCTCTCAAAAATCGCAGTGTCACTTTGTAATTTTCTTTAAACTGCCCCCATATTCTAAAATAGTTAGCAACGGCCCTGACCAGACAAGTTAGGCTACCAGTACCCAAATACCAACATCGAAACCAAGAGTACTCTACTGTACACGCCTATCGTCCGTCAATATATTTGTTAACTAGGCATAACTTAGATAATGATAAAATCCTTAACTACTAGTATACTCTCTTATTACTTTTTCTTTGGTAAATAAAAATAGGATGCTTTCATGGTTGTTTGTGATGATTTCATGAAAAAAATATTAAGTCTTGGGTTTATTTGAAGTAATCTTTGTATTCCTAATCAGTGTCGTCAGTAAGCCTATGACAAACTTGGTTCTTTTCAAACAATGGCAAGAAATATTGCTTCTCAGAGCCGCTGAATATTCTGAACTTGCTTGTTAGCGTTGTTGCGCTTTATCTATTCTCCACACTGCAGACAGTAAGCCAGTTCTATATAATATACTCAATACAATTATTTAAGGACCAGTGGCCCTTTTGGATATATAAATCTAGCTTTATATTTTAACGACGAATAAATTCCAAACGTATACAAACTCCAATGGCAATGACTCTTAAAGAACTTTCAAACAAACTGGAAGAAGAATCGCACCAGAATGCATTTCAGCCGAGTTCCGAAAATGCGCTGCAAAATATTTGCCAGTCATTACTTTATTTAGTTGAGTATGCATTTCCAACAATTCGTGATGCAATTGTCCCTAAAGAGATAGTGTACAGTGGCAGTGCTGTTGGACAGTTGGTGCTCGCAGGTTTACTGCAACATTCAGAGCTACGGATGGTGCGGGTTTCCTCTTGCCCTAAACTGACAAGTCGTGATATCAGTGGGAAAACCTCGAATGTGGCTCTAAAATGACTAAATCACAAAACTAACACACACAAAAATTAATTAACCCGTACACACCCATATACATACGTAGCGTTTAAACGTGTAGTAGTATCCCACCTACCACTGCATAACTAATACTGATAATGTAACGTATATAACACCTATACATTATAGCACTTAGCAGTCTTTCCGGTTATGTTACATTACTGCTAACGAGGCCTTGTGGCTGATAATAAATACTGGTATACGTAACAGTTCTCTGCTTATTCCTACCAAAATAACCTGAAGTCGAGGCGCAGATTCATGTTTCTACATGATATTTAGGGTTTATGCAATGCCAATTTTAAAAATAAAAATAAAAAGGAAGAGAGAAAAAAAACCGGCATTTCTTTGAGTATTATTGTACTAATGGGAGTGTAATGTCAAGTGATGTCATTTTCAGTTTTGCCCCAATGTCATTTGCTTGACATAACTACGAGCCGAGGGCATAATGCTATAACATCAAATTAAAATGTTATCGTCATTGTTCCTTTGCGCGCCCCTTCAGTTTGTAGTGGGCATCGGAGAAGATATTTTAATTGATTGATACATGTATGATCTGAAATGTTAGCAAATATGGTATCTTGCAAATTAAAAATTAGACTTCAGTGGACAAAGAAAAATAATCGTAAAGGGATATAGAAGAATACAAAATCAGTAATGTAGGCGGTAGGACAACTCTCCAGGGTTTTTCTTCTCCTGATGTAGGATTCAATAGAATTTATATTCATAGCCGTTATATTAAGTGCAAGTATGTGGGTTAATACAATGTTCACAGTGGTTTTCTTGACTATTTGAAGTCGCCATTATGTACTTGTTGTTCCCCCTGCTTGGCGCTCAGCATTAAAGGGGCAAAGCAAGGACTGGCAAGCTCGGAGTCAGTATACTGTGTCTGAGTGGGGTATCATTGTTCTATCTGCGGCATAATGTTCTAAGTGAACTAGCACTATAAAAACTGGTGGAAATCCAGACTAGTCAAGCAGTATATATGCATGCAAGTCATGGTGTTGGTGAAAGAATCTAGAAAGTGACTACCCCAAATTAAAAAAAAAAGAAAAAGAAAAAAAGAAAACCATAGTGCTCTTGTAAGTGCACAATCACAATGTGTAACAGATCGCTTCACAATCGCTTATTGTCTTGTACTAGATACACGAGCTTTGAGAAACAATATCATGGTCTTTGGAACATATAACTGCTAGACTGAATTCCCCTCAATGTAGGGCAATGAAAGATATTTGGGCAGTATAAAATTGATAAGTAAAATATGAAAATAGTTTGCATTTATTACTCAAACATTAAAATCAGTGATTGAATGCTTTATAATTATTGTCACCAAATTAAATAAATAATATCATGACATGTTGTGTCTAATACGCAGGTGTTTGTTTATCAAAGGGTTGGAACATACTGAGGAAACCATTAAATTTAAAAGTAGGGTATACGGTATATACAGTGCCCCCTCGATATAACACGGTCCGATGCACCGCGGATTCAGATATAACATGGGGTCAGACGTGGATCCAATTTTTATTTTCGTTATTTCCCTGTAATATCGTATAAGAGGGGGAACTATAAGGTGCGGGGTATGTCATGGACCCCAACTGCAGCGTTATAATGAAGGGACACTGTACTGTATAGATAATCAATTGGCATTGTCTGGTCGACTACATACGGGGTAGTTAGCATATTTTCATGCTGTCTACCCGTGACATGCCTATGGGCATTACATTGTTATCAAATGCATTATTCGTAATTCCATTTAAAACATTCATTATTCATAATACCATAGGAAATGTGAATACCAACCATTACTTATTCCTACATTAATGGAATATAGATTTACCAAAGTTTTTCAGGAACACATGATCTGTGAGGACTCCTTTGAATATGTCTTTGTATTTTATTTTTATTTTTGATCTTGCAATTGTTGCCAAGAGGTTATGCTAAATGCAACACGGATGTAAGCAAAAGTTATAAATTACAAATGTCACAGTAAAAGTCGGCAAAACAATTGCTTTCTTTGTGGAGTTATTGCATACAGTAGTCACATTAATACTCGAGTTCCATGTCATATCAAATTAAACATGGTTTTTACATTACAGTTTTGTGGAAATGTCACATTATGATTGTTAAGGTATAAGTTCTATGATAATATATGGCATAATAAATTAATAATTATATGCATTTGTCATGTACATGTATATTGGTCATGATGAATGGCAACCCCACATTTAGAACTTTACAAAATAAAGTCTCATGTTGTTGAAATTTGATACTAATTTATCATCAAAGATGTGTGGAAAATTCCTGAATTTATGAAAAGGATTAATTAATGTGTTATATGAAATTACCGGTAGAATTATATTCAACATTGTTATTCAAATTTGAAAATTGGAGAGAGAAAAGTAGAAAGTAATCACTAATTGAATCTAGATACCTGTATGTATATATATTTTTGTTCTTTCTTTTTAATTTATTGAGTGCCGGTAAACCTATGTTTTTTTTTATTTTTGTATTTCTGATATTTTGCAGAGATAAATAAAATCCACATATTGCATCAGTCAAAATCAATACAAATATCACTGTACATACATTCATATAATCTAATATTAGCAAATTCATGTACAGTATATCATGTTTGAGTTTAACTAGTTTAACCCTCTAGTGCTGTACATGTCTACCACCAAATATAAAAATATCCTGTCTACTCGTACAAGGTTTTATGGTTATATGTATAAGGGCAATCCTATATATTTAGTATCGTAATCAGTAATCCATATGAGCCACGATTTACTTAAAGGGGAATTACTGGTGATATGCACCTGATTCTAATTAATAATGCTAAAGCAGAGAACCGCTGAGATTACATCAATAAGCTGTCCAATATTGCATCAATAAGCTGCCCAATATTGAAGTATTTGTGTCTGCAGATTTATCTTGAACATGTGTGGTGACAAGTACAGGCTGTTGTACTTGGAATTGATTTGGAAGGTGAATATCCGTAATAGACACCTGCAGCAATACAGTATTTTTTATTAATTATTTCAATGAAAACCTTAAGTTGTCGATCTTTAGGGCATCTCTGGTTGCCTCCAGCATGGAGAGTGTTAATGTTGATTCATCAGTACTGCAAGTCTTCCATGTTTAGATATTGTTTAAAAAATAAAAGTGGCTAGGAAATTGTTGTGGACTCATCTGCGTATCTGCTTATACTTAGGCAGCTATGCGCCTGATTGTTACTGAGCCTATAGTTCATTGTTACTGAGCCTATAGTTCATTGTTACTGGATAGTTGGGTTCATTGTTAGAGCTTGTAGTGAGTTCTTATTTTATAGGCTTATCATTACCCGGTACTGAGTTCATAGGTTCATTATACCTGAACTTATAGATCCATTGGTACAGAGTTGATAGTTCATTGTTATTAAACTTATAGCTTCATTATTTCTGACCTTATCGGTTCATTGTTACTGAGGTTATAGCTTCATTATTACTGACCTTATAGGTTCATTGTTACTGAGGTTATAGGTTCATTGTTATTGAGCTTATATATTCTTTGTTATTGAGCTTATAGGCTCATTTTTACTGAGCTTATACGTTCATTGTTACTGAGATTATAGGTTAATTTTTATTGGGGTTATGGATTCATTATTACTGAACATACAGGTTCTTAGATAAATTTTTACTGTACTTTTTAGTTCATTGCTATTGAGTTTATGAAGTTGTTACTTAGCTAAAATAGATTAAGTGTTCCTGAGATGTAGGTTCATAGGTTATTTTCAACACAACATCATCAATCATGTTTAATTAAATTGAAGAGAATTCTAAATGTAGCTGCTAGAATTCTCACACACTCGACACCACAAACTGTAAAGCAAATTTCGTCAGTTCTGGAAGCGCTCCACTGACTGCCACTCAGACAATGAATTACTTTCGTGTTTCTCCTACAAAGCCACAGTTCTATCCACTACAATCAACACTGCTACTATCTCACAAGTCTATTCAGTGTCCACACACTCATAGTCCGTGTCTTCATTCCAACAATTAATGTCAACTTGGTATCTAAACTACAATGGGTGATATGGCACTTCTCCAGCACTGACTGTGCTGGATCAATTTCTCTGGAACTTTACTGTAGCTTTCAGAGCTGTGCCATCTGCATCCTCATTTAAATTTGCACCCGAAACGCATTTGTAAGTGCAAAGCTTTTCTCAAGCTGGTATATCTATTGTTAGTGGCACTAATTTGACTAAATGAGCATGTTTGGTTGGATTTTGGTTGTTATCGTATGTAAATAATCATGATAATGATGATAACAATAATGGTTATGATTAACCCTCTCCCTGCTGGATTAGACATAGACACTACTCTTTAGGGCATCTCTGGTTGCCTTCAGTATGGAAAGGGTTAATAATAATAATAATACATGTAATTATAATTATTATTATTAATATTATATTTTTAATATTATTTGGAAAGTATTATTATTAGGAATTATTATTATGATTATTTAAAAAGTATTATTATTATTATTATTATTATTACTATTACTATTATTATTATTACTATTATTATTATTATTATTATTATTATTGTATGTTGTATTTAGAGTCAATATTAATAGCATGAAATTATTATTATTTTGAAATTATTATTATTAGTAGTAGTATGGTCGCAAATGGGTGACAGATTCCCACAGCCACATTAAACTCGATAATCGCTCATCATTATTATTATTAATAATATATATTATTAATATTCTTTTTATAAATTGCCAGATTTTTAAAACCTAATAAATATTCGAAAGTATTAACGTTCAAAGGAATTACCTCAACCAGCAATCTAATTAATGCACTCTTAGTGTCTCCTCACGTATTGCCCTGATATAACACGAGTTCAAGCAATATTATCCATCCATCAAGATGAAAAATCAAGTATTTCCGTGGTAAAATGTATCAAATCAAGAATGAAGAAGTGTTGATGTCAAAGGATGAATCCTATTAATTATATGTTGTGTCCAATGCATAGCAACCTCGTGGTTTTCACTGCAATATTTATGGCTCACTCTCTCATAGCCTCAGTGTACATGGTGTATGACAGAGGTTTTCACAAAAGATATTAATTATTAAAAAATATTCCAAGTTTTAAGAGGACATTTAAAAATACAATGTGACATTAATATGTCAACATATGAACACTACACTTTTGTTGTCTGTTTTGTGAAATGTGGAAATTAAATTAATATTTTAGCTATGAATGTGATATTTAAAGCGACATAAGAATATGAACCACCATTTTATCTTGAATATTTATCAACGTTTAGCTTAATTAATTCAGTGTCCCCTCGATATAACGCTGAAGTTGGAGTCCATGACATACACCCCACGTTATAGTACCCGCCTTATACAAAATTACAGGGAAATAACGAAAACAAAAATGGGATCCACGTCTGACTCTGCGTTATATCCGAATCCGCGATGCATCAGACCGTGTTATATCGAGGAGGCACTGTATTTGTATTTAAAACGACATTAAAATAAGAACCACCATGTGATATTGAATATTTAACAAAGTGTAACTTAATAATAGACTCGTGATATCGGAAGCCGTGTACAAAAAAAGGATGTACAAAGAACTTCCTTCAGGATACACTAAAGATCTATTATTACGTTATTGAAAAGCATGGGGGTCAGCAGCTGATCAGCCATCAGCCAATCAAATCATGTTAAATCCATATCAGCCAATCAAATCACATTCCACCAACACAGGTGTGTACCTACAGATTTGTGTATATTTCGGCTCAATACCTGTCTGTCAAATGATGTCATCATGCACGAAACTTGAGCAATGTATATCAGATATCATGTTATTACCTGACTTGACACTTATTGGTTGATGTTTGGCTGTCGATATTTGCGCCTTGTCTAGACCCTGGTCGTTTTTCATATAACAAAAGAAATTTTCATATAATAAAAGAAATAACATATATATTTCCTTGTTTTTACGTCATATTCACATCTGTGACAATAAATAGGCTATTTCACTAATGATTCCATTGACTTAACATAGAAAATAGTATGAAGAATTTCCTCAAAACAGGTTGAAATATTTTTTTTCACTCATGGCCTGTGTCTTGAATTGAATAGGAATTTGATAAGAGATCTCATCCAATGTATTAAATTACGTCCTTGGGATAGCAATTTCTTTGTCAGAGGTCGAATTATTTTCCGTGAAATCCATCAAAAACAAACTAAAGTTATGTAAAATATTCATCAGGTTGTTCACCTCCCATCTGTGTTGTTTCTTACTATTACGTCATTTATTATAACTATTGTATTATAAAACATTAATTGATACACATTTGGGTTAACGTAGATATTCATACTGCAGTATAATACTGATATCTTATTACATCATCTCTTACACACAATGGTAGAATCTTTGAAATAAAGAGCCAAAGGTCTGGGTATGGTTTCTCGAAGCTCTCATATCGACTACGAGACCACTGCGCTCACGTAAGTGCCAGATCGCCATTTATTAAAGACGGCCACGAGAGAGGTTCTGGTCGTGTGGTAGATACGAGAGCTTCAAGATACGATATCCTGGATGTGCTGTATGTACAATGACAGTTATCATCCTTGGTCTGTCAGTACCAGCCTGTGCTCGCAGGTTTACTGCAACATTCAGTGCTATGGATGTTGTGGGTTTCCTCCTGCCCTAAAAACTGACATGTTGTGATGTTAGTGAAAGATTCTAGAAAGCGACTATAAACCCCATTACAAAAAAAAATAAAAAAAATAAAATCAATTTCACCCATCAATTGTCACCATTGCAGGTGCATGTGAAGACTTCTGTTCAGTAAATAAGCAAGTGAGGTACA
>JAULBP010100603.1:0-10954 GCA_032355345.1 Lepetodrilus pustulosus
TTTTTACAATAGAAACAACCATCAGACCTTTTGGGCTCGAAAACATAAATAAAACCCTCCGGGATCTCGGACTATAAAACATTTCATTTAGTTAAATAAGTTGTCCCGTTCCTGTAATACAAGAATATTGTTCCTGATTGTCAAGAATGTCCGGGAGACTGGGTTTTATTTTGACTCCTGCACACTTGAAATAATAACTTGTGAAATTAATGATGAACACTTGTCACATCATCGGTTGGACCTCAGAAAGGGGTGCGTCTTATACACTGAAACTAGTTTATATTTCCCTGGATTTTTTTCCATTGAGAAATTGGTGCGTATTATACATGGTAGCATATTATACACGGGAAATACTTTAGTACACCCTTGATTACAATCCTGTTCAATTTCATGTGCAATATCAGTCCAGAGATTAAAACCTTTTTGTGTACGACCTCATGCTCAACTCAAGGTTTTGTTCACAAATCTCCATATAAATTTTGAACTTGAGCATGAAATCCTACTCAAAAAGTTCCATAATCTCAGGATCAGATCTCTATGTTTATGTGCCACGTACATTTTTGTCTCGCCCACATTTCGTCCTAGAGCTGTCTGTAGCTGTTTTTGTTTGTTTCTTTTCATTTTTCAACCGATACAGGTGGTGCAGCCACTATGTTCAGTCACAGAGCCATGATAGTGTTCAGTGTCTTATGTCACTACTTTGTTCTGTCACTGTTATGTTCCACGGAGGTAGGTTTCCTGCATACACTCTCCATCTCTGGTCGCCTGCAACACGTCTTCCCATCACAGTGTCATTTTTACCCGTTAATAAGTTAAATTGTATCCTTTTCTTTCTCGTTTTTCAACCATTGTACCACTAATAGTTTGAGAAAAGTCTTTAATATAAATGTTTTATCTTTTTTTCTTTCTATTTTTTTTCCTTTTTCCTTTTTTTCTTTAGATCATTAATTTATATAGAGATCTAAAGGTTGAATCTTTTTATTCATTTCCTTGTAAATTTATAAATGATTTTTGTTTAGAGATTACAATTTCAATTTCCTTAATTTTAACATATTGATTTCTTTAAATTTTGAAATTTAAAGTTTTTAATTTTGAAATTGATTAGATCTATTTTATATTTGTTTTAAAACTAATTAAATATTTTTTTTATTATTCATTGATTTTTTATTTGATTTTTTATTTGAAAATATATTTTTTTTATAACAAATAAACTTTGATGGAAATACGGCCCAGGGTGTCTGTGCACTGGAGAATGGTGTCCGTGTGTCTGTGATGCATGCTGATCCTACATGCATTCTGTTTTCCATTAATCAGGCACGATTTTAATATTGAACCGTGAGAACTCCGGTGGTATGTAACTTTCTCTCTCAAAGTCCATCCCGCTCTGCCTGCTACCCTGTTTACAAGTTCAGCCTGGAATGAATTCACTTTCCGAATGCCATGCTTTTCTGGAGAAAAATATATGCTATCCTATAAAATATAATTTACAGTACCATACTATTATTCTGTGAAATATGCTGTACAGGAAAATATTATGTAGTATTTAATTTAATATTTAAATGATTTAATAATGATATTGTCCTGTCTTCATTTAGGTGTAAAGTCCTATATTACTCGACACCAAATTATTGCATTATTTAGGGTAACAAGCATACATGTATAATATTGTATATACAAACTTTTGTACATATATTTATTATTATTATCAGTAAATTTAGTGAAAATTTAGTGAAAAAAAAAGAAAGAGGTTTTTTTTTACCAATAGTCTAAGCATGTGCCTTGATTATCCTCCTATTTGACTTGCTCATATAATGAGGCATGCAAAACTAACAATAACATTCATTCAGTACAGTTTTATGGAACTAAAAGAAAATTGTGGATATTGTTATAACAATTTCTGCTGTTGGTCAATGTGATTTTTGAAAAACATGATACTGTGATTAAATGTAATTAATCTTGTCTATCTGGTGAATATCTGTTGCTCATTCCATTTCCGATGACAGTGCTTGCAGTGTGCGGCATATGGTTGCTCTGGGGCCCTAAACAGGGATTTGTATTGCTAGTCTAAATATTATATTATGTGTAGTTCTTGTAAATTATAATAGAGAGCAGAGTTATTTCACCATTGTTAAAATAAATCCAATTATGTTTCGATTCATTTCTGCTATTCTTCAACAGAAAGATTCAACCAGTGAATGTTCCAAAGATATGTTCAAGAATTCAACTACCGGTATTAGCCAATCACATCATTGCTTGTAAGATTCTGGTAGTACATTTGACTGGTACCGGTCTATATAATGTGAGCATATGCTCAGGACAACCAGTCTACAATAGATTACCTCATAGATTGATACTAATCTCAACCTCAAACTCTGGCTAAGATACGTTTTGAGAAATCCATCCCACTTGCCATTGCTCAATGGTTTTGAACTGAAAAACTGAACCCAAGGTATCAAAACATTTATAAGTATGAGTTTATGCTTAATTCAAATTTTGCATGAGCATTTGTGAAAAAAATTAATTTGGATGAGATGGAATCATACTTAAAAATGTCTGCAACCTCATGACAATGTGAATCCCAAAATTTGATTGGCTTTCCTATCACATTTCTATTACAATATTCAATGTTTATGAAAACGTTATCTGGAAAAACACTACATTGGAATCGTGGTGAAAGACAACCGAAATTTAATTTTATCCAATTAGGTTTCAGCCGACAAGTACCTGATACAAGTACTGAAATATTTTATTTTTTTTATGCTAACAGCATGTGTGCCTTTAGTATTTGAATAATATGATACAATTTGCTCATTTTAATGAAAATTATGTATCGGTTTGTGGGTAAATACTGTTGCTCAAACATCTATTGAAAGGACAGTAATAGGTAGTGTTTCATGCAGAAAATAATTTTTCTGAATGCATTTTTCAGAAAACAATTTTTCTTAATGCATACCCGGGTATATATATGTACAGTGTACTTAGGTACCGATATTGTATTGGACTATATCATTGGCCACCTGTAAACCATGGGGGAAACTCTATTGTGTTATTATACTCAGGCAATACTAATGCATGAGTTTGCTTTTCAGATTCCCTTGCATTGAATGGTCATTCATTCTTGTTTCAGATAAAACATACATGTACCGTACCTAACATAACACAACAACTTTATCAGTGATCCTTTGTGGGACTTTTCTCTTATGTTTATTATATAAGATGTTCTTATTTTTCACTTTAGTTTAATTTTAAAATATTTTCCTCTTCAAATGAAACCAAAACAATCATATAGATTTGTAGATAAATCATTCCTAAATAGTTCATTATTAATTAAAACAATTATTTTTAATTATAAAAATATTTTAAAAAATTAATTAAGAACATTTTTATTATTCTTAATTTAATTCCAATGTTCTTATATTTCCAGGTGCCAAGACTGCTGGGGTGAGGATACTGCACATCGCCATCGGAACATCCATATCTTCATTTTTCTGCATCATTCTTTTAATATGTGGGTTTTATCACCGGCGGAAATTCCGAACAGAGAGGGCGTTGCCCGACCATGATCACGTGGAGGTGCGATACGTGTCCGCGCCCACCGGGTGCAATACGACAGACAGACTCCTGACAGAGGAGAAGACTCAGCAGGAGAGCCCGCGAGCTTGTCAGAAAGTCTCGATGGTATGATGGTGGCTCCGTTTAGCATGTATATAAAATATATAACAAATCAGGTTGAAAGTTTTAACACAGGCAGCAAGCAACTGTGACACCTCCAGGGATCACCGCTTTTACACGCAGAGGACGAGGGCATGAGTAGAGGATTATATGATCAGCACTGTGATGCGTTTGACACCAGGAAGACTTGACAATTAGGAGAATATCAGCACCAACGTGAGTGGAGAATATCTGTTCAGCAGCACCATGAAGATTATGGCAATGTGGAGAATATATGTTCAGCACCAAGAACATGTTGCAATGTTTGGAGAACAGCTATTCAGCAGCACCATGAAGATATGGCAATGTGGAGAATATATGTTCAGCACCAAGAAGATGTTGCAATGTTTGGAGAACATCTATTCAGCAGCACCAGTGATTAGAGAATATGTTCAGCAGCACCACAAAGACATGGCAGTGATAAGAGAACACGTTCAGCACTGTGATGTGATTGACACCAGGACAACATGACAATTAGGAGACTATCAGCACCATCGTGAATGGGGAACATCTGCTCAGCAGCACCATGAAGATATGGCAATGTTTGGACAATATTTTTAGTATCATGGCCTACTATTGCATTTCCTACCTCACCGGGCAATGCAGTGTGTATATGGTGAGATGTGTATGGATTTACAGGTCCAGGTGTCCTGGTCATGAACACTTTGTGGAATAACTGAATCCACCCTTTGGGCAATACACAGATGCACTTGAAGTCTAATTCTGAAGTCAGTGGAACACACAGTGCCCAATACCTGTAAGCTCGTTTGAGGGACACTAATGCAGTAATGGTAAACTGTATTTACTGTGGATGACATTGTATTTGAATATTTGACCTTGAAAGATGAAATTCAAATCGAGGCAGAAATATATGCACAATTTTACTTACATGGTGGTCATTTCTCATTGTGCAAATCTACTGTAAACGTGTGGGAATGCAAGGTTATGCTTCATCATCACGATTCCTATGTGGTATTCTGGACTCATCCAAAAGTATATATGAATACCTTGTAGCAGTTGTATGCATTCACTGTGAGCGTTATATACAAGCACGTATGTCATGGACATGTTTCTACAGGTAATTTATGTACAGACTGAAGCTCCAAATGAAGGTACAGTCATCGTTCTGTGAAATGAAGCAAACTGATGTTGATCCGTGCTGGAGTGAAGACCATCATCACGGTTTCATGACATCACTGTGACCTCACCAGGACATCAATATGACATCTCTGTGATTATCACCGTGACATCAACATGACATCACTGTGACATCTCCGTGACATCTCCATGACATTACCATCTCCACATCCTGCATGGAAAACCAAGACATGCTCATATTATACATGTATACTGAAAGCAGCATTGGCCAGAATGTGAACATGCAATCATGAAATTGTCATTATATCAATCGGTTGTTCTACTTTATTCTTATTTTTGTTCCCAACTGGGATATCAACTATTAGAACTTAAAATTTAATGTTTGAGCAGTTTTCTGATGATATTGAGAGTTGATGCACTTAATATTGTTATTAACTATATAACAGTGTTTGTTCAACCTTAAACATTTTTAGTAGTGGATCATAGACAAAATTTTCAAAGTTAACATATCTTTGAGCTTGTTATGCTCGACAATGTAGTTCTAAAGTACAGGAAATCAATTCTAAGCACACAACATGCCAAAGTAATCACCATAGCAACATTACACCTGGCCCCGAAATTACGAAATGTTTTGAGTTCGATTTCATGCTCAACTCAAAATCTTTTCACAAATTGCCATATAAAATTTGAGTCTGAGCATAAAATTGTACTCAATATGTTTTGTACATGCTCAACCAATCTTGTGCCCTCGAATAATTCACTGTTTCTATTGATTTCATTCTAATCCACATCATCACACCACCATCAGCCACATGCCTCGTATTGGAAGTTCCAGTATTGTACATGTACAGTGGGGCCAAAGATATGTCCAATGTGTTTTCTAATTTTGAATATTATTTCGTAAGGCAACCAATAAGCTCTGATCTTGTAATACTTAAGTCTGTAATCTGGGGACATGCAGGGTACGGCGGCCATTTTGAATATTGGCCATTGTATCCATCCCAGTTGGTTCAAACTGTATGTTCTGTTTCTCTGACTTGTTTCATCATTATTGACCTGAATAACTGATTTTGTGCTTTTATGTTTCCCTATACTCTGGTTGCATCAGTGCTGGTCTCTTTGTGTACAAATGCTATTCTCTTAAAGGCACTGTAGTACAAATTTTAGAACTTGTAGATATAGTGACCATGATGTTAAAACAATAATAAATACTTATAAATTCTTATTAATTTCCAAAATGAATTGATAATGAGGTTAATGGATAGAGTGTGAATTCTGTGTTTTCTAATGATACCGGTAATGCTTTTTTTTCTTTAGAGGCCTTTAGCTTTTCAATGCTCAATGTAAAATGCAAGGATTCCTGTGAATAATATCAGATTATTTTATCAATCAGGTGATATTATTCATATGCACTTCAATGTGGGCAAGCCTGTCAAATATCACATGATCAATAATATAATGTGACATACTATGCAGGAATTCTTGCATTTGACATTGAGTTAATGGTAAAACTAAAGTTGTCTATTCATGTTAGTACCGTAGCTGACATTAGTCATAGAATCCTTTCTAGATACAAATACGTTATTTTCTCTTTTTACTAAAAGCTTTTAGAGTTTGAGATAAAAAAAATATATATATTCTGATGGATATATGTTGCCACTGTGTAAATACAAATCATATTTATTATTACATTTTAGCCAGTAAATGTCAATATGAAAAAATACAATATTCCATGATACTGTTCGTTGCAGTATTTAAACCGGAAAGACATAATTCACATCATTTAAGAATTAATAACTTTAATATTATGCATGTAAAAAGGAATATGTTTATAGACATGTTTTCAAGGTACATTTCTTATATTATGCAATGAGACAAGAGTTCACTATGTCATGCAGGCGTGTCCATATGTACATATGATATGTCAGTGTGTCAGCAATTTTATTCAATGGTGACATCCCGAACAGTAGTGACATATTAGTTTGATATTGACTACTGCTTCAATAAAGGATTTTCTTATGACCAGTAGACATGTGACTGGTCAGTAACCATGGATACCATGAGCAATTTAATTGCCCTATTTACTCATGTTTTCTTATATTTTTTTTTTATGTTTTAATTTGTCTCGTGGTTATGATGATCCTTAGTGACATTGTTCTTTTTAGGACGACATATTTGTGTTCATTATTGTACAAAGTGATGATCATTCTTTGTTTTTACACGCAAGTATGAATGCCTGTCTATTGTTCTACCAAAGAATGTCATTTACTGCTAAACTATGTAGTATGAACATTATCATAGCTGTAGTTTTGAATTTATTTAGTATTTTGTAATTTTAAGAGGATTGGTATATTTAATTTGGTATTGTTTAGTTGAAATGTGATATATTATATGACAATTCAATGTTATATATAAAGTTCAGTCCAACCTCCAAAGTGAGAAATGGTTACACTGTTGTAAATAGTGTATATTTATATATATAGAGAGAGACAGAGCTTGTAAAGTTTCTATATAAAAAGAGTTAAAGCTGTACATTTCTGTACATTTTTGCTTTGGTCAAGAAAACCCAGTTTCAATATTACCTGCCAAGCTTGCGAGAGTAAGCGAGTGAGATGGGTATAGATGGGTGTTTGACGCCAACCATGGCAACATTTTAGCCGTCTTTTTAGGATATCTATAGAATATATATAGAGAATAGAACCAGGTCTAGCTCTGAGGCATCCCCACACCCCAGGGGTACTCAATTCCATTCCTATCTCACTTCAGGTGGTACCCCTGGCACTAATCTAGAGGTAAAAGTGCACAAACAGCCAATGAATTTGATGTATAAATCTATCCAATGAAATGATTCTACACATATTTTGATATTGTGTTTATTGGAGTAACTTCCCTTTGATTATGTTATAATTCATCTGATTGGCTACTTAAATTTGTTCTATTTTTAGCTCCAAAACTGTTTGCGCAAGTTTCGCTCTAGATGTGTGCCGGGAGTGAGATATGAACGGAATTAAGTACCCTTTGCATGCGAGAATAGCCTTGAGGTTACCAGACAATTTTTGGTATCATTTCATACTCGACTAACATTTTGCTTTGCCATTCGAGTGTAAAATGGAAGAGTTGCACATAAAATGATACTCAAAATGGTTTCAATACCCTGGGACCTGGTAACGTTCAGTTTATTTGTCGTCCGTCCTTTTACTTTAATTTCCAGAGTAAAAACTCTGATGTTATGACTAGAATATATATTAATATTGTTTTTTCTTCTCTCTTTCATTTCCATGAAAACATAATTCTTTAGAGAATAATGTTGTTGGTAAGATTGTCAATTTCTTCACAGAAAATGAATATGTTAGACAGGTGCATAATATTTCAGTATTAAAATAATATATTTTTTTGAGTAAAATATAATATTTAGTATTGATATGCAGTCGTAATGTTAGCTAACATTTAATTGGTACCAACTATGGAATATTTATCTCGGATGGAGAAAAATATCAGCAGGGGGAAAAAAGTCCAAATACGAAACACAATTTGAAATGGTAGTTTAAATTATAATTACTTTGTGTAGGGAAAATTGTTCTCAAGATGATGGGATCAATTACGGTAAACAAATTCTCTAAATATGTGATAGCAATGATTAATGCACGTAACATATTAATAATTTATCTAGATTTTCCTCTTGCTATTGCGACAATCTTTTGCATTTCTACCAGTATTGTGGTGGGGGATATTTATTAATGTTTTGTTAATATATTCATACCATTCTTATGGTTAACCCTCTCCCTGGTGGATTAGGCACAGACACAGCTCTTTTGGGCATCTCCTGTTGTCTACAGCATGAAGAGGGTTAATAAAAGTATTACACTTAATTTTGAAATAATTAAAAATAGAAACGTTTCTGATGATGTTAAATTATTATTATTAGTTTGTATTATTCAATGGAGTACTCTAAAATTGTAGTGAGTTAAAAAGGCTACTTGTCACTGCCATATTGGTATATATGTACAAGAATTCTTGTGCAGAATTTAGTATTTATTATCTATCATGATGCTCAATTGGATACCTGACCCTATTTCTACTTTTTACCTGTTTTAGGGAGATAAACTATCACCTCATCTTTTAAGTATTTAGTTGATTTATCTCTCATATATACATATACTCATCAAAATTAATTAAGGGCCAGTAGCCATTAATGTATAGATAAATTTAGCTTTCCAAATATTTTCCATGTAGTTGTAAAATTTTACAAACACCTCTGAAGGTGCAGGTGTATAGGAATAAGAATTGCTCCAGACTCATAAACATTAATTAGTTACGACATTTGGTAGAAAGCTTCCCCATCAATTATTTACCGGCCCTTAATTTATTTTGATGGGTATAACTGCTTGCATCCATATATCATTGTCATATGGTAGATGCTGGATGGAAGAGAAAAGTATGGTAATGTTTGTTTTGTATGCTTAGCTCTTGTGATACTAATACTAGTATTTAGTTATATTACCAGTGTACGAATAGTCACAGTTAACAATTATGTCCATGCGCTTCCACCGCAGATTATGGTTGAATGGTTTTTTTAAGAGATAAATTTTTCCTGTTTTGCTCAAGACCAGAAGTCAGCAATACTTTAATTTCATAATTTGGATAGGATACTATAAAATATCTTCACTCTGCGAAATTACAATACGAAGAGTAGCTTACGGGAAGTGTGGGTGCAAACTTAAACTACTGTCGGCTATATTACTTCTTATATTGTTGTTGCGTTTTTACCCTTTGTTAAGTAACATATTTAATATTTAATAATATTAGACTTTTAATAGTGATTTTATAGTACTGTTACGATACAAATTTAATTAATACCAGCTGTTTTATCCTTTGTTACTATTAATGATATTAAATATTTATAATAATGATATTTAATATTTAATAAAAATTTTTTTATTAATATGGGACTGGGCACATTTGAGTTTGTAGTGAATGAGCAGTCTGGCGTTTTTAGTAAAATATATAGTATTTATTTATTGTGAGCAAATCGGTATTATGAAGCACACACCATCAATGGGTGTGATCTGCTTTAATTTGCAAATATACATAGTCTGTAATATAGATTAACAATGAATGTATTCTTTATGTTTGTATTTAAACACTTTTGTACATGAAGTGTAGTATACTATGTAAAGCAACGAGATTATCTGAATGCAAAAACATGAATGAACAACTGTGTGAATGAAACTGCTGGATGTATAATGAACTTAATAATTAATATGTAAAATAAAATTTATAAATATTTGCAAAATATTCTGGTTTATCTTTATTTATCAGTAATTTCCCAACATAATGATAGCAGTATGTTTAGCTCATTCTGTACATCAATATTTAGAAGTTTATTTCCAACCTTGAGTGAGTGATTATCATTATGGAGTTTAATGTTGCTGATCAACGTTAACCCTCTCCCTGCTGGATTATGCACAAACATGGCTCTTTAGGGCATCTCTGATTGCCTGCAGTAGGGAGAGGGTTAAAGGGCAACCATTTGTACATGTCATTCACAAGAACAATTACACTCGGAATACGACTCTCACAAAGGTCATGGTCATCGAAGCGGACCACACCTTGGGAAAATTTCAAGGAAATTGTTATTATTCACTAAGATCCCACACTTTATATAAACATGGTCTAATCATGAGAAGGGATTTATCTCTTCCGAGGTCAATCTCAATAAGTAGGTCAGGATTTTTACAGTGCACAGGGTCAAGTGTGGTAGTATTGGAGAAATATTAAATCTATCAATATCTAATCACAGCTCAACATTCCTCTGGCCTTCCCTCGTAGCATATGGCTGATGTAGAGCAATAACTCGCTTACTCAAGCCTTTCATGTTGACTATAGTAGGATAAGCTACTTTATATAATTATGTGACTAGTAAGTAGTAGGGGTGACTATCACAGGTAATTTCACTATCACAATAGTATTGCAATAGTTAGAATTACTATCACGATACTATCACAATTTGACAAAAAATATCGCGATAGTACCGTATACCGGGAAATTTCCATGGGAGGTCATTTCCATGGTATTAAAGGTTAACATGATGACATTGAAATTAATTTAGCATCGAAAATTCTCCTATTCTGGAGAGGTTCAACCA
>JAULBP010100614.1:0-10954 GCA_032355345.1 Lepetodrilus pustulosus
ATAAGGGCGATCTGTTTCAACGCGGTAAGGAGTTAGGCAGTTGTCATGGCAGCGGTGAATAAGTAAATTATTTGTAAACCTCCCAGGCTGGGTATATGGATATTTGTACTATCTGTAAAAACAAAAGGAACTTGCATGAAAGGTAGGATAATAATTATTACTGCCTGTTACTTTCTAATCATTGAGATATTAAATTGTTACTGTTTAATACTTTCTAACTTTTGAGATATTAATTATTAGTAATATTTTCTGAACTGTTTTATATTAATTATTACCGTCCAATACTTTTTAAATTTTGAGATATTAATTATAACGAATATTTTCTAAACTTTGTGATTTTCATTATTACTGTCCAATACTTTCTAAACTTTGAGATATTATTTATTACTGTCCATTACTTTCTAAACTTTTGAGATATAAATTATTACTATCCATTACTTTTTATACTTTAAGATATTAATTATTACAGTCCAATACTTCCTAAACTTAGAGATATAAATTATAACAAATATTTTCTAAACTTTTTGATAATCATTATTACTGTCCAATACTTTCTAAACTTTGAGGTATTCATTATTACTGTCCAATACTTTCTTAACTTTGAGATATTAATCATTGCTGTTTGTTTCCTCGTAGCTATGAGACGTCGGCGTGAGGAGAAGAAGAAGGCGAGGCAGTTCATTAGCATGTACCGTGAACCCGACATGGAGCTGGCCACACTACGTGAACTCCCCCATACCACCGTACAGCAGAGCAACACCCTCTACGCCATCAAGTAAGTCACCGTCACTTGGCAATAAGTACGTACACTTCTCTAAATTAGTCACATTGGTTTTAGCCCATGTGTTGAATACACTGTGTATTATTATGGGAGAAATAGTATTGGAAGCACACCCGAAGCTGAAATAAATAATTCATTGTTTAAATGTGTCGTCTCTTCATTCCCCAGTATAATGCCCACCACGGAGGACATCGCGGCACTCCCTCACTTCCGCCGAGAGCAGCTGACACTCACCAAGTTCCTGGGGAGTGGCGCCTTTGGAGAAGTCTTCATGGGAGTGGCACGTGACATCCTCAGTGACGGGTCGGGCGACACCATGGTTGCAGTTAAAGTGAGTCGCGGTTTACTACTGATGTTGGTCACTTCATTAAATCTTAAATTTTCATTGACATAAGTCCAAATATTATTATTTTATGTAATCCTGACAATTTCAGCCATTAAGTCTATTGATGGAAATTATATTTCAACTAATAATGATCAATTGAAATGTAAAATGACTATACTTTAAGCTATCCTGTAGACCCAAGATCTGTAGACCCAAATTACAATCCATTGTAGAATGGAAATAAGTCCATACTTGGTCTTAACCATCTCCCTGCTGAATCACCAGTAGGCACAAACAAAGCTCTTTAGGGCATATCTGGTTGCTTCCAGCATGGAGAGGGTTAAATGAGTCTGAAAAATATGACTTACAGCAAGATCTGTTACTAATATGATCGACAACACAATTAAATAATTTACCTGTGTATTGTTAATTTTTCCAGACGTTACGTAAGTCGGCGTCGGACCACGAGAAGGAGGAGTTCCTGAAGGAGGCGTTGTTGATGAGCAACTTCCGCCATGCCCACATCCTGGGTCTGCTCGGCGTGTGTTTGGACAATGACCCGGAGTTCATCATCATGGAGCTGATGGAGGGCGGCGACCTGCTGTCATATCTCCGAGGCTGTCGGGCCACCACGGTATGTCTGTCTACAATAGGAGGGTACCATGGTATGTCTGTCTACAATAGGAGGATACCATGGTATGTGTCTACCATAGGAGAGTACCATGGTATGTCTGCAATAGGAGGGTACCATGGTATGTATGTCTGCAATAGGAGGGTATCATGGTATGTCTAGTAGGAGGACTACTATGGCCATGTGATGTATGATGCTACTACTGTTCATTATATATAGATCTGAGCGAGACATTTCCCTTCTGTACCATGTTAGAACTACTCCTATAGTATTAGCTATGCCTTGTTTTGCAGACGTCTCCATCTAGGCTGTTGCTGCCAGATCTTGTCAAGATCTGCGTTCATGTAGCAAGGGGATGCAAATACCTGGAGGAAATGCATTTTGTACACAGGTATGTGTTATCATCTTCCATTACTGTCTTTAAAGTTAGCAGTTTTTAGTAATCATGGTGATTATCTTATGGTAGCATTTCTTTGCCTTTATCATTATTCAGCATGATCATTTAATAAAATGAATTTCAATTGTATGCCAGAATTTGCATGTACAACTGTAAATTAAATTAAATAATTCAATTATCAAAAGAAATAATTTACAGGTATATTAAATGAGTTCAATTGTTTGTCAGAATGCCCATGTACAGCTGTAAGTTAAATACAAAAATTCCTCAAATGACAAAAAGACATATTAAAATTATTCATTGCTTTTTAAAACCAAGTTTTTCAAATATATTGCTATTCTAAAAGTACAATGGTATAATTATTATATCCACTTACCGGTAGTTATCATGTCTGATTATTATGCCTTATTATACAGTCACATAAAATGGAAGCAGTATGCATACAATCATGATCCAAATTCAACAAACTGTCACTACCATCTCCCATCACCATGGATGTTGCAGGTTTTCTCCTGCCCTAAACTGAAACATCGTGATATCAGTGAAAGATTCTAGAAAGTGACTCTAAATCCCAATGCAAAAATAAAAAAATAAAAAAATAAAAATATTAAAAAGCTGTCAATACAATCTCCCATCTAAAAGGTGACATATAGAAACCCGCCCTGCAGTGTGGTTTTCCTCTTGCAGAGATCTGGCTGCCAGGAACTGTCTGGTCTCCAGGAAGGATCCCGCCGAGATGGTCATCAAGATCGGGGACTTCGGTCTGGCGAGGGACATCTACAAGAGCGACTACTACAGGAAGGAGGGCGAGGGTCTGCTGCCAGTCCGCTGGATGTCCCCCGAGTCGCTGGTCGACGGAGTCTTCACTACGCCCTCCGATATATGGTCAGTACTGTTGCTCAGGTCATCAGGCAGGGCAATTTTACAAGGAAATCTGCTGATTGATTTGTTTGTCCTGGCCATGGCTGGTTGTAAGTCATCAGACTAGTACTAAAGGTACCGTAATTACTCTATTAATTTGCGAAAATATTTTTTTTTCGTCCCTAATTATACGGAAATGACCCTTTTGGAGAAATCGTAATTTTCTAATTATTCGAACAGTCATTTAAAAAAAACTTTTATTTATTTTGTACTTTTATTTTGTGTTATTTTTACCTGTTCGAATGAATAGCGTAATTACAGTACTTATTACTTTTGAGCCAAATGTTCCGAGTTTGAACCCAAACTAAGAACACGGCCATCAATGTCCACTGAAGATGATAGGATGCAATGTCTGAAGTCCTTGATTCTCTAGTACCAGCCTGTTGTCATGGGGTTACTTCACCAATAAGAGCCACAGGTGTTGTAGGTTTCATCCTCCTGGTGGACCCATGCACAGTCCTTGACAATGTCTACCTTTGGCTAAATGATAAAATGCTTTTGAATGATTATGTTATGTTTACAGGGCATTTGGTGTGTTGATGTGGGAGGTGGTAACACTGGGACAACAGCCATACCCTGCCCGCACCAACATAGAGGTGCTGCATTATGTCCGATCAGGGGGGAAACTGGATCGGCCAGAGAAGAGCGATGATGACATGTGAGTAGTATTTCTTTTTAAATTAATAAATCAATAAATTCCGAAGCTTTATTTTGTTTAAATAGAATAGCCAAATATTAAATGTTATTTCTGAGATGCATTTGGTATCTAAAAGAACCTTAGAAAAGCCAAATATGAGCTAAAAATATTGAAAAATTATTATTGTGGAATTTCCGGTTGTGGTTATTGTAGTTGAGGTTTGGCCACGATCACACGACGATGAAATTGTCCAATGTGAAACCATGAGCGTGGCATATGCAAGAGTCACTTGGCATAGATTTAGAGGATGGTCAATGCTTAAGAGTGTGTATTACCAGTTGTGCAGGTGCAGTGTGTTAAATTGTTAACTGTGTCAAATGTTGAACAATGCCAGTAGGGTATGCAAGGAGTTGCTGGGCCCAGATTTAGAGGATGATCAATGCTGAACAGTGCATGTATTTCTGGTCATACAGGTTCAGCGTGATGCAGAGATGTTGGAGTTTCTCGTCGGAGGATCGGCCGTCCTTCGCCTGTCTACTACAGGAGCTAGAGGAGATTTGTGAGAAGTGCAAACACATGTCTGATGAGGAAATTGCACAGCGGTCTCCCACACACTTAGATGGTAGGTTACTTCCCTTTGACTAGCTCTGATGGAGACCACTAAACTATTTCTACAAATGGTTTGAAATAAAGTTGTAAATTTAATATTAGATAGTATGTTGACATTGAACAATAAACCAAATTCTGTATTTTAAACAAAAAGATAAGAAAATACAGTTTTAATTTTTGTAAATTTGATTACTTACCAGTAGCTTAATTTATGTGAATTTGTTTCTTGTCAAACTTTTTCCGAAATTATATTTTATTTAACCCCTGCTTATTAATAACCAAGTCCCTGCTAATGCTGTGTGGGTTTTCAGTGTGTCTGTTTACATCATTTTTAGTTACATTTGTTATTAAATATTTAAGTAATTCTTTTCATTATCTGGTAAAACTATCCAGACTTGTCCATTTCGTTCAGTATTTCAGTTCACATTAAACTAGTAATCTTTATTATTTTGGATTTGTTTCATTAAGAATATTCAATACTGTTTTTGTGATGCATGAAATTGTATTCTTTTCCTTTTGGTTTCCTTGTATTGATTTGAATTTCATGTTGCTCTCTAAACTTCTGAAAGTCTCCTTGATAAAAAAAAAAATAGGGGAATATTATGTCAAGCATTTCTTTGAATGTTTTCATATACTAATAACTAAAACCAAGAATTATTTTCATTATCTAATAATATTATTCACATACATTGTATATATAATAGATGATGCATAACTGAATCTACATGCAATGCTTACATATACTATCTAATCACTAGGTATTAATGCTAGTTTTTCTTTCATGACTAACATCCATAATGTACACAGCATGAATATCGATAGTCTTTTCTAATAGTGTACGATGACGGCAATTTTAATACTCTTGCAATAATTTTTCATCATTCTCTCAAGATCATGGACCACCATCAAATTTTCAAATTTATGAACTCGCTGAATACTATGAATAATTGTCAGTCCAAGACAAATCTTTTGAACTGCGGCATGCTGGTGCCTGCTTAACCTTTTATCTGTTGGAGCCAACTGCAAAAGCCCTGGCGGCCGGTGATTTCGGCTAATGAATTAGGGAGATGTTAGTAGAAGTAAGGAGATCAGTACCATTTATTTTCTACGTAGCATCAATGAGATATTTGATACAAAGTTAGGTAAAAATTTGTTTTCAATTCTTGCCTCACTATGCTGAGAAAGCTGTAGCAGAAGTAACTGTCACAAGTAGAAAATAAAGTAGTATTCATGATACAACTTTTTGGCCATGGGACTGTCAACAGAAATATCAGTATCACTGATTAGTAAGGACACAATGATTGTATCATACGGAAGGCTAGGTGACTACAAACTTAGGATACATATCACTGCATCCTAAGAGAGATACTTGTGTGTCACAGCAAAAGTAGTTATCTGTCCGGGCCAGGGTATCATTTCTTGAAGCTCTCTTGCCCACTATGAGACCATAGCGCTCTCAAAAGTTCTTGATCGCCATGTACATGTATGTATAAAAGATTGCTAGGGGAGTGCTTATCGTGTAGTAGATACGAGAGCATTTATGGTGTAGTAGATACGAGAGCATTGATAAACAAACCAGGACACCTGGGGTGTGATCGTAGGATGCTGTTAGGATTTTGTTGAGATCATGGAACAGGACACCTAACTATTTTTGCTGTGTGCATGCGTGTGTGTGTGCGTGTGTGTGGCTGCTGCCGATCTCCGTACGTACGTTCGTTTGACGTGTTTCCCGCATGTCCTTGTTTGCAGCCCTCCTCCTCCCCCGACGCCCACAGTCCCCCACCCCCCCACAAACTGTCACTTATTACGGACTCGCTAATCTTGCCTTCAATGATGAGGTAGCGCCCAGTGGGACTGGGAGAGAAGCCGGAGGGGTCGAAGGTCGAGGCATGGCGACGTGCACCCATCCAAGTTCCCTGTCCTTGAAGAGAGGTACACCAGAGTCTTGTGATGACTTGTCATGTTGTGCCGTGTCATGTCGTGTCGTGTCGTGTCATGCTGTGTCGTGTCATGCACATTTTGAATTTATTCTCGCTAATTTGAAGGCTATTGTCGTGCAAATCGTTATGTAGCTTTATGTGACTTCTTTCATGTGATGTGCATCATGTGATGTGCATCATGTGACTTGTGTTACATAGTCATATGTTAGAGTTAAGAATCCAGAGTCTTTAAACATACCGTAATGGGATATTTTCTGTATCATTCAACTTATATTCATTTTAACACAGAATCGTGAGAAAAAAATAAGTAGAATGATATTGCATAGCTCTTGATGTAATTTCTAACTCTACGTACAGTTCTGTTTCGTTCCATGGTCTTGTTTGGCAAGCTTGTTTTTCAGTTATTGGTCTGCGAGATGTGTTGATGTTTACAAGTATATCGTGAAACTCCCATAATATTTCTGTGCTCTTCAGCTTGACTTTGAGTTTCTTATTATGTTGGTGTTAAATTTTATATCTGGGCACTGATATTTTTTCATTGCATACATTATTATTTCGTTGCAAATTTCAATGTGTGACATGCTTCAATGGTTCCTACTGATTGTTGCATGGGGAATGGTGCGTACCTTAATGCTCATTATGAAGGCTGGGTATTGGATGCATGCTGTGCATGAATTTCTCTAATTCTATTGACTGCGTGCCTTTACTAATACTATTTTCCTATCTATCTGTCACCTATTAGAATCTTTGCTAATATATATAGTTTAAAATTCCAACCTTGCTATTAATTACTATGCCATATAATCATAACATCTCATATGGTTTGGAAGATAAAAACATAATTTTATTTCGGGAAATATATATATCCTGTATGAATGCTGAAATCTTCTATAATTCTTGTTCAACAAATGAGGCAAGACCAAAAGGCAAAATTAATGTCAACTATTATTATTGTGCTTTGAATTGTTATATTTAATGCACTTTTGATGCATGCACATGTGGGTAAATAATCAAGTTATTTCTTCCCCAAACACAGGATTAGTGTCACAATGATGTTCCTACTATTCGACTGACAACATTCTACAGCTAATGTTACAGATATCTTCTTAATGCTGTCTGTCTCTTACAGGAATTGTTGCAATAGTTGCTGTCTGGCTGTTACATTCGTGTTACTATTGTTACATCTGTTACAGGAGTGTTACTATTGCTACATCAGTCAGTTTCAGGATTGTTACTATTGTTACATTGCTGTTACAGTAGTGTTATTATTGTTATATTTGTTACAGTTAACAGTAGTACTACTATTGCTACATCTGTCTGTTACAATAGTGTTACTATTGTTACATCTTTCAGGAGTGTTACTATTGTTACATCTGTCTGTTACAGGGGTGTTACTATTGTTACATCTGTATGTTACAGGAGTGTTACTATAGTTACATCTATCTGTTACAGGAGTGGTACTATTGTTACATCTATCTGTTACAGGAGTGGTACTATTGTTACATCTGTCTGTTACAGGAGTGTTACTATTGTTACATCTGTCTGTTACAGGAGTGTTACTAATGTTACATCTGTCTGTTACAGGGGCTGGGTCGCTACATCGGAGTCCGAGAAGCAGGAGAAATCGGGAGATGACCTTATTAGGTGGAGCTGAGAACAGTGATAAGGTACATATCCTACTAGTGCAGTGTACCCTCGATATAACACCCTTTTGTGACCTACAGAATGCGATCAAATTCAGAGACTGACGTGGATCGTGTACTTTTTTTCTGTATATATTACAGAAACAATAGAAATGTGTTTTTCATATAAATGCCTTTACCCTAATTCAATATATTCTCAATTTCAGGAACCATATTTCTTGTCATATTTTCCAACACATGTATCATTTTGGTATTTTTATATGTATTTCACTGAGGTTATAATGGTACGTTTTCAGAACGCAAAATTATTATTTATTGTTTTGGTACAAAATTTGAATAAAAAATTTTCCTTTTCAGCTGACTGTTGACTTGATGTCATCTCGGCCGCGAAAACGTACGTCATCCCTGGATTCCAAGAATTCCTCCGCCAACGGTTCACACGTGTCTTATTCCCACATTCAGCGCCAACAGTCCGAGATGGACGCCCTAGGCTATCTGGAGCCTCACTGCAAAGACATGCCCAAATACCTGGAACTGTTAAACTGTGCACCCGAGATGGGCATCGTCAACCCCATACCCGTACGACCTTCGACCCATTCTAACACTCCCAGCATTCCTAGCAGCCCCTCCAGCCCGACGACGCCAACGGTCAACTACACGCT
The DNA here is from genome assembly GCA_032355345.1 of Lepetodrilus pustulosus. Lineage (NCBI taxonomy): Eukaryota > Metazoa > Mollusca > Gastropoda > Lepetellida > Lepetodrilidae > Lepetodrilus > Lepetodrilus pustulosus. Next base: position 8,547 of record JAULBP010100614.1, read on the forward strand.
CATGAACGGCAACTACGTGTTCCCTTCCTCCCCTCCCTACGGAGACTCGCCACCTCCACCTTTCACCAAAGACGCCAACGGGAATCCGGCCGTCAACCACAGCCCACTGCCCAACTACGGAAATCCCGCGAGTTACGGTGTCGTGTCCGTGGGTCGGAACGCGGACAACCCTCCTCCGTACCAGCCCTCCTCGAAGGAGTCGTCGCTTCTCCGGAAACACGAGCTGGAACTGGCGGGACGGACTTGCACGATGGACTCGAACCACTCAGACCAGGACCTTTACTCGCGGGCGGGGTACGACCGGCATTTGTCGGACTCGTCGTCGAATTCCGAGTCGGGCTACTACTGCGTGGACTGCCTAAACAACAGTCACGGTTCGGCGTTCCGCGGGGAGAAGGCCGCGCCAACGTACACGCGGCTCGGAGACTGCGACACTCCGCCTCCCAACTACACCTTCTGGGCCAACAACAACAAGGAGAAGAAGTATTCGGGAAAGGGCTCCGCTCATAAGGAAATATACGGGTGTCCACCGGAGTATATTAATGTTAACGGTCAGGGGAGACAATCCAGGAATCAGATTTTTCCAGAAAATGGCATTGTCATAGCTGGACTAGATATTGCTCAATCTAGCCTTGTGTAAATACATAACTGTAGTGTGTGGAGGAAATATGCCTGTCAGTATTGCAAAATTTTCGAGATAGTTGTCCATGCTTAAGGGCAGAACTAACGTTTCGCGAATCCAACGTCGGAAGTAATCTATAGGAGGGAGTGTATGTGTTGATGGCGAAAGTCTCGTGAATTCTATTTTTGGAATTGCCTGTGTAATCTGGTCCATTTACATGACATTAACCATATTTTCAGGAATACAACATCATAATTTCCAAGTGCAATACCGGTCTTGTATGATATAATGCAATAACAACCTGACATTTTGCAAGAGTGATGACGACAGAATCGTGTAATAATACAATTGAACCTCCATGTCATTAATTCAGGAATTACTGACAATTTTCGCAGATATGCGACTGTATAAATATTATTAACTTTGTGTTTTGCCAATACTCGCCCCCCAATAATGACATCCCATCCAGCACAACCATGTGTTCATGTTCTAGAAGTGCAATTCCATGGCATTCTGACCACCTTTCCAAGATGGCTGCCAGATGATCACGATGAAACCCTTTGTGTTTTCCTCGTACTTCCACTGTAGTGTGGACAACTTTGGTGTGTGTGCGTGTTGTTAGTTTTGTGGCGGCAACTTCAGTGGTCTGTGGCTACAGTGGTATTTGGGAGTCGATGTTGACACATTTCCGTTGCGTTGCTCGGCTGCGGTTGCAGATACCGTTGGTTCGAAGGCCGTGTTGTTGCGCCCAGCCCTGATGAAGGCAGCTGTTTGTTAGCGATCACCTGTGTGAAACTGTCCAAACTCTGTAACCCCTCCTGGCAAAAGGTCCTCTCACACCAGAGGCGAACAATTTATTGCCGCGCCAATCAGCAGCTAAAACGAAGGGTTTCTATTGAAATTTGTTGTTGCAAATTTCGCTTTTGGTATGCAAGCATGATAAGGTTCTATCTCAGAATGTAAATTGCTGAGTTTGTTGCCACAAAATTTGCCTCTGGTGTGCAATGACCTTAATAGTGCTTATGTGATGCTGACATCTGTGACTATCCATAGGGTTAGATATAATTATAAGCCCTTGTAACATATTTTAATGGCCACATTGGTGCATAGAACATTGTTTTGTTTTTGTTTATCAAAGATATCAGGTGCTTCGGAAATTAAATGTACTGTTCAAAAATAAAATACTTTGATATTTTAATAATCTGAAGATTTTACCTCTGGAAATTAGATTTATTGTTATGATTATGAATTTCACTTTGATATTTTAATCAGCAGAAATTTTATCTTGTTTAATGATTGGCCTCAATCAAATACTGTTACCATGTTTATTGTTTCTGTTGTCAAAATGCAGAGATGCCAACTTATTACCGGGGTATGTGTTATTTTTCAATGACAAAACATACACAAATTTAATTTTTATTCAAGCAATTAAAACATCAAAAGAATACATAGTTACTTATTCGTTAGTAATGTATTGCATCTGAAAGACTTTTTAGTATAAATATTTCTTTTTATTAACTTTCTTGTGGTTGGGACAGGGTGTGATGGAAATCTAACTTGAGATTCCTCTAGCCGTAAATCCTGACCACATAGATACGTTTTATGCGAGTATGGTAAAAAAAGTAGTTTATCGTCAGCAGGGATGGTTATATGACCCTTGCCCTCTAATGCATTGGGAGTACAATGTCAAGTAGACATGAGATCTGGTGACATTAAAGGCATACAATCACGGTTGATTGACCTAGATAATGACCAAACGAATTTCAGTCTGAGACTATTTACGTTT
>JAULBP010100625.1:0-10950 GCA_032355345.1 Lepetodrilus pustulosus
TACACGCACACACACACACACACACAGGCAACCGGAGATACCCTAAAGAGCTGTGTTTGTGCATAATTCAGCAGTATGGGGGTTAAGCATAAAAAATGTAATTATACAAGAAGATAAAATTAAAATTCAACTTTTACTAAATTGAACAGCTGTGTGCATTCCTTATCTTTTCAGTGTTCGTATACTCAACCTACTGAACAACACTTGATAACCTTTGACCCTCTCGCAGACGAGCCGATACACCTTTCCTGACAACTTATAACAACATTGGTGGATTCTGCTCAAGAACAGATACAAAGTGTCGTGTACCAAATGTGATATATGCAAACATACATATTTATCTCTGCATGTGAACCTTTTCGTACGTCAAAGCACCGAAGTATATTGTGGAATTTATTATGAAAGGGAGAGCGTGGAGCAAGAACATATCAATAGTATACAACGAAATGTCTCGGTCATCCTTCATCTGTGTCATTGGATACCTCATCTGAATTATTCCATGGGATCGATATATAGTGCTACAAGTGCATAGTTTGTTTTTACGTCAACGTTATAATTGCATTGTGTTGTTTTGTCACATTACGACCTGCTTTACCGTGAAGACGTGGGCAGGTTTGTACGAAACTACGTAGCTCTAAGGTAGTTTTTACTCCAACCTTAGTCATAGACTACACCTTTACTATTGTTGGACATTTGGATACCTTAGAATTACGTCGTTTGCTACTACAGCCATGAATCTGGGATGCTGAATTGTCAGTCACTGTTGTGTCCATTCCAGACCTTCCCTTAGCCATGGTGTAGTCTCGTGGAGTGACGGTTACCGTAAAGTTACGTCATTTCATACAGGAGAGCCCTGGGTGTCATTTCTAGAAGGTCTGCATTAAGAGACCATAGCGCTCTCGTAAGTGCATGAGCGCCATCTATTAGAGATCGCTACGGAAAGTGTTTATGGTCTGGTAGTAGATACGAGAGCTTCGAGAAACGATAACTTGGAACGTGGTGCTTCTTCGTTGGGGATCAACAAATCGAGACGAATCTTCAAGAAATAGCATGTCAAGTATGTCTTATTGAACATATAGATCCCTTCGAGCTCGCCTCAGTTCACTTCAATTTATCAAAACTCCGATTTCGTTGTCTCTCCTGACAGAATAAGCTTTCAGATCCTCTCCAGATAAAGGATTCCATTCTCACTTGGCAGTTTCTCGATCTGAGAAACCTAGGCCCACTGGAATCATTGTTCAAACGGTGACACTTTAAGTATTCGTGTTTATTACGTGCGTGGCACTTCCACCAAGTATCTTGGATACCAATATATATATATATCGATAATATTAAAAGAAGTCTTTAAAAAAGTTGAGGTAATAATTACAAATAGCATATGATCATGGACAGTTATGAAAACAGGTATTTAAATACTCGAATTATGTACCTCATCAGACTTGATGTTTGATAGGTTATTAAACATCGCATCCGATTACTCCTTTCCTCTCGGTTTATAAACACGTATCGAACAAGTTTACAATTGGCTTTCCTGGTTCTCTTTATTAAGCTTTAATGACGAGGTCTTGCAACCTGTGATATAGCCTAGGAATCCACACTCACCGGACAAGGGGCATAATTACACCACCGTCCGGATCAACACTCTTGACTATCGCAGGTCGGCGAGAGAAATTACCCCGTCTATTGACTCGAAGCTTTTCTGGCAAAGCGTCGACCTTCGTCATCCTTTAGGCCAGAGACAATGTCTCGAGGCCGTCATTGGGATGAGCTACTAGCGCTCCTGACACTAACTCCCGACCAGTAGACGTCGACCAGTCCACGGGCCAGTCGAAGTCGGTACAGCTTTCTTGTCAGCTGCCACGGTTGTTAAAGGAACCTTCCCCTGGCTCGTCATTCCTATGGTTGTCTGATCCAGACCATTATGTCTAGGACTTGAAATATTCGTCAGTTGGAATAGTAGCACTGTTATGTATGAATATAACTTGGGTTTCAGGTTATGACAACTTGGTAGTTCATGACGTTGGCTCCAATTAGACTCAAAGAAAAACAGTAGTATATGTAATATGTACATAGCGTAATGGTGCGTGTTCCGATATGAAATTCCACGAGGCATTGGGGGTCACATTTATTTGAAGAATTGGATGGAATTTCCCAGAATAGGACTAGTTCCCGTGAAATCTAAACACGTTTATCAGGCCTTGGGTTCAATAAACTCCGGAGAAAATCTTACTAAACAATTTGTACAGATCGCGCACTTAAATTTAAGTTAGATATAGAGATAAATCATGTTGTTCAACATGTGTTCAGCCGTCCATGCGGGATACAACGTAGAAAATACAACATCCAAGCACATTTCCCCAATGAGGTTAGCACCAAAATATTTAAACCGGATACGTCTAATAATAGACTTTGACCCAGTAATATGGCCGCTATATGATTGAGACAACATTACCCATATTTATAGAGGACATGGTCGTTGGTAACTGAAATTGGTATACGGTATCAAAGGTACCAGTAGGTACCAATTACATCCATTTATTACAACGTTAACTGGAGACATGATGCGGAATCTATACAATATTATACTCAAGTATATGTACAAGTACTATGTTGGGAATGTGATACATTTGTTTATATGTTGTGCGTTCAAACATAGGCATGCACGCTTTTATGTAAATATGTGTATGCTAACAACTTAGTACTTACTAATACAATTTAAAGAAAAGCATTCCTGATTACTGATTACAATTTGCATTGTACCCATGCATGTAATATGTTGATGTATTTCAACATTTATACTATATATTTTAGGCACATTGTGTTCATAGTATATACTTTATACCATTTCTTAATTGTAACGCTATTCCTACTTTGAATAACACGAAGATATCTTTAATAGTGCTGCCGTAAATTTACTAGTTCTGCTGGTCGATTTCCGTGTCCATAGTGTAGTGTTATTCTTCAGTATCTATAAATACTTTCCTATGCAATATGTACATGTTCGTTTAGTTTCAAACTGTTTGTTCGTGTAAAGGTTTTTAAAGGTTCATTCGTTCACTAGTAACCGTTGCGTAGTTTTTAGGCAGCTTTCAGTTTAAAGCATATAACAAGCTTAACAACTTTCATACCCATTATCACAATTTCATCATTTTTGTATACAAAAATCGTATGGCATAATATTACACTCATGCACGACTATTTATTCGTAAGTGTTTGTAATCTACAGTAAACTAGCATATAAGTATACGAATGTATGACATCTAACACTAACCTAAAAAACCTCTCCCAGAACTGAAAAACAAATGTACATTTATTTTCAATATATATATTATATATGTGAAATATTCATAACCATGAATAGTATCAACATTTCTGGTTACTATGATATTTATGTTTATTCACTATAGGTCAACATTTCTCAACCCAAATGTTTTCCTGCATTTTATAACCAATATCTTCCAGGTATATACATGTTCCACTTGCACTTCGTATATACCATATCTTAAGGTTTTCTGTTTGCATAACTTGATATCTGTATATAAATATTTAGTACTAGAGATACTAATCTGAATTTATTCTACATGTATGTACGTGGCATTTGCATGTTGTATTTGCCAGTCAAAAGAAACCATTACACTATGGCTAGCTTGTTTTGTTGTCTTTCTGCAAGAACTTCCTTCAACTAATGATACTAGTAATGCTGAAATACCAACTCGTCAATATGTATGATGTTGTCCCTGAATCAAGTTATCAAGATGAAGAATAAGACAGAATAGTTATCTTGAAATAGAACCAGAAGTGTTACCTTGGCAAATATCGTCTTGAGAGGCATCCCAAAGACAGGGGAACATCTCAAAACGTAAATTGTTCAAAAGCGAACGTAAACCATGGACATTTGCATTTTGAACATGATAACAGTAAAGAACTAAGACATGGTAAGATATTTCAGATCACCTTTACACGATGTATTACGAGGATGGATGTAGGAACATTAACTGCTGAGTATGGACATGATAACCTAACGGGTTTCCAATAGCTATTCCTTTGATAAGCAACGTTGTTTTCCAGTGTAATCGTAATAATTAACGCGTACAATTGGTTTATCATTAAAATACACTTTAACAAAACAGAGAAACAGGAACACGTTTGATATCGGTATCTCCATTACACAGCTTCCGGAAGAAGCGACATTTCAAAGTGCAAAATGTCAATGAACAAGCTGCGCCTGCCACACCCTGCTTAGAACTTGCAAGAGGATTTAATTTGATGCGCGACATTTTTCTTCCCGGAATCTTAATAGCCTCATTAAAACTAGAGACAGGGAAGACCCCAGATCAGTGCCGCGTTGAGCAGCTTCTCAATGATGCCCTACCAAACCTTAGCTTCAGGGCACTAATTACAGACATATCATCCTCACTGGACTTTTCCAAGACCATTTGAAAGAAAGATGAATGGTTTGTTCCTACACTATCACACGTCACGCCAAGAGAGGCACTATTTTTTAGTTACTCGAAGGCTTTCCTCGAATAAGGAGTATCAGATCAACAGCTCGCGTATAATACAACAAGAGCTCAGCAAATACTCGCCCCATGTCCTACACGATGAAGCTTCCTTGTGGGGATTCTTCATCCCTTCATTCGAGACCGCCGACAAATTACAAGCTGTGGACATTGCCTGGATATGGAAACACTGCAATCGAAAATCAATAGGCTTTACCGGTCTCATCTTTTCCCGAATAAACACTACGAGCAATGATAGATTAGCGAGTTGAGAAAGGATGTAAATCATATTTTCAATTACTGCCTGCAGGTCGTACCCCCCAGATGATTACAGGCCGATTTCCCCTAGTGCCGCTTAGAACGGTGTAAACTTTGCTGGCCTGATTATCATTTTTGTCCCCGCCTCATTAATGCGTGGAGAGAGAGAGGGGGTGAAAAAAAAGCGAATTGAAATTCAATCGGGCAACATAGGCGAGCTGGATTTATGGCTTCTGTAATGCAGAAATTGTAGACGGCGCTCGTTGCTTTGAAAAGTGAACCCGACATCTTGTGAAAGTGGCTGTGGGTATTATTAAGCCTTCTCCCCGGTAGCGTTATTCTCATACGAACTGCGAGGAGTCAGATTAGATATTCTCGGGGATATATCCTGGGCAACTCTTGGACCATGATAGATAACTATAATAAAGGAACACGTCTTCACACAAATCTAAGAAGTCAACCATACTTCATTGTCGACACAGAATGGGTTTCGGTGCAGTACATATTTCACAAACGCGCCAAGCTTAAAACTATATATGAATTACTTTATTGTTGTGCAGTTCGTTATTGAACGTTCTTGTTTAATTTTTATGCTCTGATATAAGAGGGAAATAAAAGCGCATTTTATTTTATTCCTAAAAATTAAATTGCAGAAAATGCAGTCGATAGTAATAGTATAACAAATGATACAATTATTTTAGCACTTTAGATAATTTTATTGAAATTTCACCAATAAAATGCAATGTGATCATTAAAACAACCATTCTCGCATGTGCCACAGAATACCAATATCCTACATGTATGAAATGTCATGGTAATACACTCCCCATGGCGCTAAGAATAGAAATGGCGGCACACTGGTACATTGACCGAGGTACCAACTTAGCGCAATAAAATACGCATTTTATTATTACTATCATTATTTATTGCAAATAACCGAAATTGGACATGAAATTGGAACAGAATGTCAATATCCTACCTACTTTTCGGGATTATGCAGTTAATATGGACTCATTTACATCTACACAAAGAAGGGAGGCAAATATGGACCTCTCTGCACCCCACACCTCCCCCTTTCCCCTTTTCTCGAGTGCTTGACCAGGTCATCATGGCATCCAGGTCATCATGGTATCAATTTGTTGGCCTTACCCTCCTTGTCGATCCGTCATGTTCCAAGATGACCAACGAGAGATGACTAATAAATTCTCAGCGGTCCCGCTTAGCAATAACAACGAGTAATTTTACCCTGGCAGCAGTATATGATGTACTGAATACTGTGATCCATATTTACATGTCGCATGGCCAACATATAATAGTATTCGATCGCATGGTATATGTGTATATGTAGGCACGCCGTCGATGGTATGTTTCCAACAGTGCATGGTTAACGCTAACACGTCGAGGGTGCTAGTCCGATTTGTGTTAAGCCAAGTCGAATTTGTTGTCGGTGTCCGAGTACGTCACTAGCAAATAAGATTAAGGCATTCATAAAAGGAACGCGCTAGAACATAAGATTAAGGCATTCATAACGCGTTAGAACATTGTAACATACAGTCAGAGTGAATGCATTTTCAAAAATAATAAACGACGATTGTATCCGAAGATGAACTAACGATAATTCTAAATATTAAATTACAAAAACAAATTGCCATCCACAACCAGAGTGAATGTATTAAAAACAGTAAATATCTAGATCTTAAGATGAAGATTAGATGAATATCAGGAAGTTGTGAAAGAAATTGTAATTGTAATCACATAAAGTCAGAGCGAATGCAGTAACTAAAAAGGATAAGTATCTTAAGATGAAGAATTACGATGCTTCCAATTATATTATCAGGAAGTTACGATCGCATTGCATTGTGGCACACATTCCTAACATAAGGCATTGAAAAGGAGGATATATCTTAACATCGTTCAGCCAATTCTATCGAATAACCTATGCAAAAAAACCAACGGAAGTGACTTAACATGCACAATAGCAACACCTTTCTATATTGAGACATCCTTAAGATCTTGTTCACGTTACATGCCAACTCCTGTTGTCATCCCTTCCCTGGAGGGACGTGTCTCTGCCTTCTTGTACCCATTCCCTTGAAACATGGAATCTGCAGTCGCCATGGCAACTGGAAGGTACTGGTGGTATGTTTTGCCACAAGCAACTACAATGAATGTGCCGCATTGTTATCTGGCTAATTTCTTCCGACTGGGGTGCCGTTATTTCGTTTTCTGGGAGGAAAATAAGATTCTTTAGGCGTAAATTCGATAGGAGGGCGTCTTCTGAGTAAGACAGAGCGTTTGTTAACACTGATTAACGAGTTGATCGTACAGGACTGTCAAATGAAATGGAAGATTAGAAGTGCACGTAGACCAAGAAGTGTTTCAAATGAGGAAGAAAACTCAACGATGCTTTGACCTCCGCGAGGAAATGCCATGTCGCCGTGGTCTGGTTCTGTGTCCAAGACTTGCAGGAATCTTCAAAGGTGGTGCCAGAGTAAACATTCACGCTTCTGTGTCTGTGATACTTGTAGCAGCCTCTGAGAATTGCTAATAAAATAATATCTGCAAGGCGACCAAAGCCAGATGTCAACATCATTTTGCAAGACAATATGTTACACAATGTATAATCTTTTTAAGTTGTAAAATGTACGCTGTATTATTAATTTTTATTAACCAGGGTATCGTTTCTTGAAGACCTCATAGCCCACAACCAGACCAATACGCTCTCGTAAGTGCCAGATCGCCATGAATAAGAGATCGCAAGTAGAATGCTTATGTTCTCGCAGTAGATACCCGAACTTCGAGAAACGATACCCTGGGCATGTATTCTTGAAACTTCGTAATTACTAATTTTTTCGGCTTGTTATTTTTTTTAAGAGATCTTTTCACACTAAGAAATTCTTAGCTAAGAAGTTTCGATAATACGACCCCTGCTTCGTAACTCTCCGCTAGTCATGAACGTACTTCCGGTGCTGAATGACACTAGCGCCATCTACGTTGGCATCAGAATTATCTATCCTAGTTTCACAAATAATTGGTTTACCGTGTATCGGTAACACAACTCTGAGCCACGAAATTAAATTATCCCTACACGCCTAGCCGATAGCCTGAACTAGAGCTATATCTGCAGATGTCACGTCGGGTTGGATTAACAAGAATAACGTTGATGCTTCCTGTTTGAATGTGGCCTTCTTGTTACGAGTTAACAATACAACAAATGGGTTGAAAAAAAAGTATGACTGTCGAAAATGATTATACTCATGAAACTAGTTCCACATGCATCAAAGCATGATCATTTAAACATGTTAAAAGAGTATGCACATGAATCAGTGGGTATAATTGTGATATTCGAATTGTATCATCCAGTAGGTGTGTGTGTGTTGTGTGAGAGGTCATTACAAGTAAATATAAACGGTTCTAACGAAGACAATGCTTGGGCAATAATTTAACATCCTACACAATGTACTGAGTAAATTGAAATAATAAGATAGTTATTTATTTGCTAGTACATTTTCCTACTTACGCAAGAACTTAATATCCCTTGTACTTTAAAACATAATATGTTTTCTATTGCATTCAATACCATACGGTAGCTGAGTAGAATTGGCTTTTAAAACACCCATTTCCAATAGCATCATTATCTACACGGTATTTATATTAATATGAACATAAAACCTGTTTATATTATTATACAATGGATATCGCCAACACATTCAAGTCTGCTTAATGGTCAGCTGTAGTGCATACATACAATTTAATCGAACCTCTCTGATTAACTGCACAGCCATCGGTTTTCCATAACAACAGTTTTATGGAAGCACGTTTATGCCGGATCGTTCACCGAACTCGACGCAGTAATTGTCTCACTTGTGCTCTATTCTTTGCTGGAGTATCTCTCCAACTTTTCAAATTAGTACGTCTTGTCTTTAAGCTTTCGGAAGCCCCTAGACATCCTATTATAACGGCCATAAATACACTGACCTCCACGCCAAGAATTCTGTAATTAGATTTCGTGTTTCCGCCACCCCCTAGGGGAACAGCCTATCGATTTTGGCATTGTGCTCGCCGACTAACAACCGCTATACAAACCCTTTACAGCGAGAGATAACAACAGGATCGGCTAAATATTTGCTTTATAAAATATACCTAATTTTCTCCATGCCATGTGGAATCGATTGGAGTTTAGATGAGCTGAGGGTTAACTTTTTACATTAAAAACGCTCCCTAGATTTCAAAAGGGTAATCCAAGAGTGAAATTACGTAAACAAACGAAATTCGCATCTTCATTTAAAAATAAACTTTAACAAAAAAAAATCAGAGAAGACATCCAACGGGCTCAATTACCGAGACTTGACTTGGAATCTAGAATGGTTTGAGTGATTAATTTCGGTCATGATTTCTCCGATGCCAGCGCCAGTGAAATCAATTAGGTTCAAGACATCCCCCATGAATAACTGCACCCATGGCACCGACGATATATTCCAGTCAATTCCTCTTTTGTTCCTTGGAAATTCCAGCAAACGGCAGAAAAGTTCCTCCAAAGACAACTTTGGTTGGCTTCCTCTCCTCTCTTTTCTGGAGAGCGGTGTAAGGGGAAGAACTGTAGCAGACTTGTGTCTTTGCGACTCGCAGTGAAAATCAATACGGATAAAGAAGGGTGTCACCAGTAAGCGCCCCATTTGAGCATGCGCAAAGTGATATGTGACAACATCCAAACGCACGTGTGTGTTTGTTGTGTGAAAGTAACCGGGATCTAACGTGCAATTGTGAAGGAATTTTATTGAGAGCGAAAACATGAGATTCTATGTGTTGGATACCATTTATGCATGTGTTTTACTCTATGTGAAATCAACATCAGCAGTACAGTATCAATGGGCACTCCCAATAGGTATGTATTTAAACACTGGTTGCATTGCAGCGATAATTCCCCTTTGGATATTCAACTTTTAAGTTCATCCTCTGCATTTTCTCATCACATTTTATAAAATATTCCACTGGTTATGGATTCATTCACGCCTTCTTCTTCATGTCAGATTTTCCAAAGCAGTAACGCTATTTTTTTAAATTTGTATCTGAATTTGTAAATGAATGCTATATCTATGCATTATACAATATCTGTAGTAACGAGAATTATACAAATTAATCCCGCGTTAGGATAATGTTCAATTATTCATGCCAAGTGTTATAATTGGCGGTTTCACTCGCCACGACAACTGCCGTTATGGAAGTGACGCTAATTTGGGGCCAATTGATGCCGGTTTGGGGAAACGATGCTCGCCTGCCAATCATACGGTACAAGGAGTAGCATATATAATATTAATTACATAATTCATTACTCTAATAATAAGCATTATTCGATATGTATATAGTTATCGATCAGCTTCAAGGCGTAATCAAGCTAAGGAACCTATTCTTAAATAGTACTTGTATATGGTCATAAACGTGAACAAGATGCCAACGTATTTAATAGCGAAATTCATTTGAACAGTTTATGGTTCATCAGCGAATGTCATAAAGTATAGTCTGTGACAGGATATCTATACATATATATGTACTTCGTCGAACAACCCAAATACATGTTAATATTTCGTTTTCGTTTGTACTAAGCATTTTATTTTTTCAAGCCAAAGGCACTGAGAAATGAGTTGATTGGATAGTTGTATTTACATGCATATCATCACCATCATCATCAACATCATCATCATCGTCGTCGTCAGCATGATGATTATTTTTGTTATTATTATTATTGTTGTTGTTGTAGATGCTGTTGTTGTTGTTGTTGTTGTTGTTGTTGTTGTTGATGCTGCTGTTGTTACTGTTTCTCTTGTTCTTAGTGCTATGATGAATCTCAGAGTGTCATTGTTCATGAGATTGGCATTTCTGTCATGGAGCGTTAATACAAGACTTCAAAGTGAAATATAATTAATTAAATTGAAGTAATGTGAAACTTTGCATTGATTTCGACTCTACTTTTTGCATACGCCGAGGTGAACTATGTGTATGGTGCAAAGTCATGTTACATTGAAATTTGACTTCTAATTCAAATGTTTACACTTACTAACTGATCGAGCTTGGAGAAAAGCGTCTAGTCGTCAATGTAAACAGGCATATACCTTTGTATTATATATGTTACAGTCAATGTCTATAATCAGTCAATATGTATATTGACTGAAATTTTCAGTCAATATGTATATTG
>JAULBP010100636.1:0-10948 GCA_032355345.1 Lepetodrilus pustulosus
TCCATAGTATATGAAGTGCTTTCAAAATTTCAACCAATCCCTGGCTTGCAGATCCACTTTATTCGGAGCTCAATCTTCGTTCGACTGGCGTACCACTACTTCCACTAATTGGTAGAGTATTACCTATAATCATTCCAATTCTGGTTCTTCCAGCTGAAGACATATCTACCCCGATGACAGAATGAGCGAGCGGGCGGGGTGCACAGACGACCATGGCGGCATGGACGGAGTAAACGCCTCCTACCTCTACCTTCGTCTTCACGAGGTCAACATGGCGGCCATGACGCACCGTGTCCTCCGAGAGAACGGAAGTATGCTCACCGGAAACGGATCTTTGACCCAGCTGCTTACAACAGCAGCGACTCCTCCCACGTTCAACGATGTCAGCATGACTAAAACGATAGTGTTCGGAGCTATGTTCGTCATATCGTTTGTGGGAAACGTAGCTACGCTGATTCAAATGTACCGGATGCGCAGGCGGAAGTCCACCATCAACACGCTGATAGTGAACCTGGCCATAGCGGACCTCATTGTGACGTTCTTCTGTATAGCGGGGGAGGCGGTGTGGGCCGCCACTGTGCAGTGGTATGCAGGAAATGTGATGTGCAAAATTGTCAAATACATGCAGGTGCTCGGCCTATACCTGTCCACGTACATCACCGTGGCAATTAGTCTGGACAGGTGTGTTGCCATTCTGGACCCAATGAGAAGGAATGGCGCTACGGTCAGAGTGCGCATCATGATTCTACTGGCCTGGTCATTCAGTGCCTTATTCAGTGTACCTCAGGTAAGATAATGCTCTACTTATGAGTATTACCCAATTAGAGAGCGCTGTAGGTGTATTAGCCCAATGGATAGCTATCACTTGTAGTTCAGAGACTAATCGCGTTTATCCTGAGATATGGATATCACTTCCCCCGAGTTCCTAATTGGGTTTATGCCCGGCGAGAAAGACTACTTACATGTATAGATAAGTGCCTAAATTTGGTTAATGAGGAATTCAATGGGTCTTAAAGGTTACTTCCAGCCATGTTGATAAGAATCAAACGACTGGTAAGTGTATCAGATATAGTATTTATATTGAAGTCAGTGGGACACATTTGAAAAGATGAAACAAGATAAGTGAATACTTTGATGCTAAGTGAAAACATGTATTAACATAGGCGTTATTTCTTTAATTGCTTAGTTTTCAGCAAAGTACGATTTTATTTGACAGTGGTATGAATATGGTGTGCAATAATACGCTCGGCGTAGTTCAATACATACAAAGTAGAATACTAGCGTTGTAAAAACATCCCGCTAATGCACTGAGCTACATTATTTCAACATCAAACTAAACCAAAAACACACACCAAAAACATAATGTAAACGTAAAAATATCACTCCATACAAATTCATATAACTATCTTTGAAATATGTTTTACGAAGATATATTAAAAGAAATGGCATTACAACTAGCGGTGACGTTTTTGTGTCAATTAACTTGAATTCTCAGACTAGGTCACGTACGAGTTTGTCGTAAAGAGGTTAAAGCTCCAGTCCCATTGTCACGGTTTTGCTCCCGACTAGCCACGATCTGAAAAATCGGTAACAGTCGTAGTACCATCATAGTAGTGTCGCCAGCATTCTAGAGTTTTCGTGGGTCTTCGGAATAGGCTCCCAACTGTTTTGAACATTTTGGGGAGTGCCAGGAACAGCCACAACCATCACGGAAGCTTCCACGACGGCTTAAGAAAACTAGTCGATTACTCCCGACAGTTTGAAAACAGTCGGAAACATACCCCGATGACAAAAGAACACTCAAGCATACTGCGATAGTCCTTCTACGAGTCTCGACTGCTGCCGATTTTTCAGATCGTGGCTAGTCGGGAGCGAATTCATGACAGTGACACTGGGGCTTTCACGAACTCCACAGGCTATATGGATATCGCTGGCCCTATTAGTAGACTCTTGTCAGCACGGTATGACTATCCTGATACAGAAAGTTAACTGCAGTCCATCCCGATGCTTATATTTCAGTGCTAATACACACTGGATCCCACATACCGGAATAATAAAATGGTTTCGTTCAACATGGCGCGGTGTTAACTGTTAACATGCCACTGCTATTTCCGGTAATGCAATACCACACCATGTAGAGCTACGTCTTTACCGTCTGTATCTGTATTGCTCCATCGTCGACCTTACTCCGAGTCATATAGCCCCACCCCACCTACTCCCCCCGAAGTTTCCTTGTAGCAGTCCTAGGAAGGTTTGACATCCACTTCAAACTTTCCCTGAATACTCGTAATCTTTCAATAATACGATTTCTATTTGGACACTAAATTTAAAATCTGTTAAACTGTTTCCCTTCAGTGTATTATTGTCATGGGTTAGACTGTAGAATACTAGTATGTATGTACTGTGAATGACGTTATGCATACAAGAGAGTAATGTGCCGTTATTTCCTCTCAGTCCCAGAGTTAGATTATTCCTAAAAAATAATCAAGAATAGAACGCGTACATTGGTTAAGTTCATTGGAAATCGTTATATTACCTCTCTCTTGGCAGACACTTTAGTGCCCTTTGAACAGCTTTACTCATAAAGCCTTACTGATTAAAGTCGACTCGGAGAAGAAACTTTCGGAAATGTATCTTTTGACTCTCCTCCGTGACATCAATGTCTCTGGGACACACCAATGGCCGCTCAAGCCTGAATACAGAGAAGATCCTATTGATCGCGGAGTGATTTCATCTATTAATAATCCATGTTTGAATCGAAGGTGAAGTGTGCTGATTTCAAATTTCCACATGGGTGAAAAGTAATTACTCGGAAATTCCACTCACGGTTTATCTACCAGAAGGATGGCTTCGTCTGATGCGCTGATCACTGGCCATCACGGGACCGGAAGCTATGGTATCCGGACCCTAAAAGGACTGTGCACGTTCAAATAAACACGAAGAAATGTTCATTCTGCTGGTCTGTTCGCAAGAGAAAATAACCACTTTGGCATTGACAGTAATAAACAAGATGTATCGTCGTTTCCATTTATTACAATTTACTGTGACGAGTACATTCCAAACTCTGATGTAGCTTACAAGGCCGCACATTATGTCAATTCAGAGAGTCAAGCGTCCGTCAATCTGGTGAGTGAATAGGATGAACTAGCGCCATGTTGATGAAGGCCGCGAGAAACCTGGTTGTCAATTTGGTGAAAGGATAGGATGAACTAATACCAAGTTGATGCAGGTTATTAGAAACGTGGTTGTCAATTTAGTGAAAGGATAGGATGAACTAATACCAAGTTGATGCAGGTTATTAGAAACGTGGTTGTCAATTTAGTGAGCGATAGGATGACCTAGCACCAGGTTGATGCAGGTCGTTAGATAATTTAGCGAGGTTTATGATGAACTATCACCAGGTTGATGAATGTCGTTAGACACGTGGTTGTCAATTTAGCGAGGGATAGGATGACCTGCGACATGCGGCATTATGTACATTTCGCTAGTCAAATGGTTATCGATATTGAGAAGGGATATAATGAACTAAGCATTCTTTGTCAATCTATTTTAAACAATTGCATGTTTCAATCATTGTTATCCACGTAGTACAGACGTACAACAGTGGGCTATAAATATCACTACAATACCACGCTAACCTAAGACACGGACAGATGAATTTGTACGAGATCCACCGATATGCCTTACGCCCCCATGCGGACTATTGTATCTGTGGCATGTTCTACCATCGTTAAAATCCAAACGTCAGAGGCATTTTTGCTGACTTGGCATACAGAATACGTAATGTCCGCTAACGCTACTCAGTTACAGACTATAATATGTGCACGACTCAGTTACACACTGTCTGTGCACGCATGTCTTACACGGTTACACCCCTCTGTAACAGCGCCGTGTGACAGTACGACCGGAATATGCCATTCAGACCACGATTAACGTTCTCATTTCATGGAAGCAAATCCAAATTGGTCGAAAACAGTGTTTGGAATTTATTCCGAACCCGATTGGCTTCACATTACATGAATTACCATGTCTCATCTAGACCACGTCGACAATTCGACAGTGACGTCACACAGCTGGATGAACCGTGGTTTAAGGACGTACATCAGGTGACATAGACATGGACAGTTTATAGAAGAATATGTGGGCAATATGATACATGAGACTAGCCATTTAACTAGCCACTAGCCAATCAGTGACAGACGACTGCTAATACTGATTCCCAGACATGCTATCCCGTGTCCATTACTTCTGATTTAACCATCCTAACACGGCCATACCGGGAAGCTTCTCCAAGCAATTTACATCCATAGATACAACAAGGACCAAGGAAGAGTAACTTAATAATCCGTAGTTATTGACATATGACAAAATCTTTTGATCAATATTTAATCACATGATGGTGAAAAGAAACGTGTGCTTGAATATGGAAAGTTAGTGGAATTACCGGTACTTGATCTAGAGGAATCTGTAGCCATGTCCGTCATTTTGTTCGGGGGGTAGATATAGCTCTAAAGGCGTTGTAATACATTAAGACTTAAGGTTGTCCGATCGGAAATGGAAGGTCATTAGTCACGCTTCTTCCATGTTAGGAGTATATCGGGAAAACAGTAATTCCATTGTCGTGTTACCAGAGTATTAGTAATCTTTTTTTCTTTAAAGTGGGCTTTTTTCAATTCAGCACAAGACTAATTCATCAGCCTTCCGCAGAAAACAAATTGTTTGAAAATGTAAAACCATTTAACATTCAATAATATACTGCTCTGACATGCGTACTGACATACAATGCTGGAAGATTGATGTCATAATTGCGTACGTCTGTCAGTTATTTCACCAAAGCATGTATTGTAGACTCCAACAATGTACACAGATAAGCCATCTCTAGATCCACATCACCGTGATATCGTCTTGCGTGGCAGTCTAGATTTACATCACAGTCTCTATAGATCCACATCACTGTGACATCGTCCAGCGTGACAGTCCCGTATAGCTATACTTCCTCATACAGACTAGTAAATGCGCACACATACTCAACAAAATTGGTTTTGGATAGATAATTGTGTTCTATATTAGTTTAGTAAAGAAGCATATTCAAACGTCTACAGGCTGCATCACGCCTCAAGGACCCGCAAGGCGTATTAAGACGAATGGCACCAGATTCCTCAAACAGACTTTCATAATTTGGTAAAAAGCTTCCACATAAAAGATGTTCCTTAATTTATTTTTTTGAGTATATATGCTGTCAATCATGAGTCGCCAACTCGTTTATCATTCCCCTGACTGGTTTTGGTAATGGAGAGGCCGTGCTCGGATTATCGTAATCCGGTCACAACTATAGAGCCACATCTAACATCGTCTAAATGTCCACTTAGTAAAGAGTAGGCTACATGTAATTTGAGCGAGATAGTATTGTAATCCATTAACTCTAATCCTGGATGAAAACAGTATTTTGATAATATACATTCAGCACTGGTTATAGGACAAGCTGGCCAATCAATGATGCGAAATGACATCAACATCAAAACATGTCGCCCAAACTATCGTCAGTGTTTGTAGACGTGTTGACGATGTAGAGTTAGGTGTCCACTCGCCACGAGGTTACAATAACAACACATACCATCCTTATTGACATACATGTAGGTGTGGATTTGTAAGGGCAGTCAACAGTGTCGTATGTATCATTCAACTTATGAAATGATACAATATATTTTGAGAGAAAATGAAATAAATGGATACCATCCTTGCCATCAACATCATTCAAGACAATATAGTCCTAAACCTCTAAAGATCTTACTCAGAATTCGATTATATTTCAGTCATCTCGTTTGCGTCAGCCATTAGTTAAATTAAACAGGGTCAGTACAGGCAATTCTATCAGAGGACTGCTTCATGTACCCTCTATGTATGTGTCCTCACCACCTATCTGCTGTCTCTTCCAGGCTATCATCTTTAACGTCAGGAGAGGACCGTTCAAGGAGGACTTCTACCAGTGTGTGACGTTCGGCTCCTATGCCGGAGAATGGCAGATCCAGCTCTACACCGTCGCCTCGCTTCTACTCATGTTTATCATTCCGCTAGTTACTATAGGCACAGCATATGGATTAATATTTTGTACAATATCCCGGAAATCTAAAGAATTCACGGGTACGTATATCAAATTCCCTTTTAGTCAATTAGATGGGTGTGTTTACTTACCTATAGTATTGACACCAAGCCTAACACTTAGCCAAGTGGATGCGCATCTTTGTCGAACAGGTTATGGACATTACAATTTTATTGGTACGCCTATAAACCAACCAAAACGAATATCAATGGTATCGGGCTATTCATCTGTAATAACATTACGACACATGACAATACGATGCTAAATAAATGTGTTCGTACCAACACGTAGAAAAGCATGAATATTGAACTCACACGCACATAAACACATACATACACACGCATTACATATCGCCATATTGGACGATCAGTTGGCCAAAAACATTTCAAAACATTCCTGACATAACACAAGCGAAAAAAAAGCTTCAGAAGTGAGCTGTTTGTGAAATATATAGCTCCTTTGAGATATACCAATAAGTAGGCCATATTTCACGTAGGTTAAGCACCCACCAATAATAATGGTCATGTGGTACCACGCACTACAAGCAACGACGTTGTACTTAGTTTAATGCTCATGTTCTTGTATAATGTGAACCTATTATCGGTGATACAAGTACATGCTGTTGGTCAGCGCAATTTCTCATCATCTATATCTCATGAGGCCTCTAGTGTTCTATACAGTCATAATGTGGCTTAAATCTGCCATCTCACTTAACATAGTACTCGAGCTGAGTGTGTGGGCGTCATAAAGACAAATGGTTGTTGTGTGTTCACCTCCCAGTAAAAACAGACCACCTTATATAGATAGGTATATAGCTGAATTGAATCCGTCTACGAGTGCGTGCACTAAGATATGGATACACGCGTACGTCGTAACTAATGTATCGCGATGCTTCCCCGCTGTCACACCTGTGACACCATACTAACGCAATTAGTCCCAAAAGCCGATCAATTGTAGCATACCGTACATAAAAAAGTAATTCATTCATGACTATCAGTAAACATCTGATATTTATTATACATCCGAATATTCATTTCACGTAGGATGAATAACTATGTTTGATTAAATTGATTATTGCTTATGAAAGATATTGCCGGAGATGATAAAATAAGAATAGAGCGTAAAGAAAGTCATGTATTTATAGATACCAGTAATCGATCTGAACAGAATATATTCACATTGTTATATATAGGTCTTTATGGATCACAAATATGTTAAATATTATCACCTGGAAATAGAAACACCCAACGCACGATCAATTGCCACACGTCTCATTATGTATGATATATATTTATAATGATCCCATATTTAGAGGCGCCCTTTGTCGGAATCCCTGTTTGGAAACATGCATACGTCAGATCAAATTAACGTATACAGCATCAAGCGTTTATTTGCATAAATGAATATTTATCGGTAATAGAACTTGAATTATGGAAGCTAGTATATATACATGATAATCCAATATGATGTGTTCCTAAGTAGGAAGTTACTGTCAACGACAACCATAATTTTGAATCTGGTATATTCGTATACACAATATTGAATATGAAAATAGTTTTGCAATATTTATTATTTTTATAATGTATTCAAATAATCTGCTTATCGAGAACACACCTTTATCTAGTTAATGGTAAATAGGATGTACTTTGCAAATGTTACAGTTGAAATAAAATAGAAACACATGCAGTTTCGTAAGTGAGATGATTGACTCGAAACCGTCACAGTTCTCACTCATGACTGTCACAATAATCATAGTTGCGTCTTCGAGATTTCCTCATTGTCTGTTCAATCCCAGCTGGAATGTCAGTATGGACTATGCTACAGCATTCACCGATTATCGGCCCCATTGCCCCAACAGAATATTACTCGAGTGTACAATAGGACTGTGATATTGACGTTACAAGCGTTAAAGGTTGACGGTACAAGGGTCCAATATTGACGTTACAATAGTCCAATATTGGAGTTACAAGGGTCCAATATTAATGTTCTGATAACGTGTCTGGCGATCCATGGACCGCGTGGGCAGATGATGCTGTAATGCATGAACGGGATGAATGGGGGTCGACTAGGTGTCTGGTCAACACTGTATGAGCGTCAGACCAATATATTGATATTGTTCTTGATGCTGTTATCGTAGGGTGAGCACCAATGGACAGCGCGCTACACTGGGCTAATGGGTGGCAATATCACACACATCGTTACCGCAACATCAGCGAGACTCCCCCTATTGCATAGGCTTTGATAGAGGAATACACTACTGACTGTGTTGTTCTTCAATCTTATTAGTACATATATTTATTATTATGTTTTATATATTGTTTTCTTTTGGGGGGTGATGTGTGTGCTGAATTGAGGGCATAGAGCCTATTACAAGAGTATTTTCTCATTACTATCAATAAAGAGAAACTCCTAAATCATTATTGACTGATAGATTCCCTCTGAACACATTGATGATAATGCATTTGTTGCCATTTATTTGCTGTTTTCATCTGACGTGTACAAGTAGTGTCCGGCCGAATGATATGTTCGCATCAGTCCCAATATTCCCGAGCAATCCTATTATCAACAAAGAGAGATCTTCTTATACGAAGCGATAGTAATCCCACCTTCCCGTCGATGGTATTTTACGCGAGAGTATTAGACAGTGAACAGAGCAGCGTCCATCAGGCAGGAACAAAGCCACATTGATTTGAGAAAGTCAATGTTTGTACATGGAATTACATGCTTCTATTTACAGTTAGAACAACATATCTGTTGTCTCGAGCTCGAGTCGCGTCTATTCCACTACTAGTGTCCATGTCTTGTGCTAATCATGATGATTTCTTGTTCGGTTGTAGAGGGCATGTCCTGCCTCGCCAAGAGGCGTCGCAGCGCAGATCAGTGGCAGACCTATCAAGGCATTCTGTGTATGTCCGGTTGTACGGGCAGCAAAGGTACTGGGCGCTGTATTGTAGCTTTAGATTTATATGGACAGAATATATTTGTCAACGTGCATTGGGCAACACCGAGTTATCGTTTCTCGTTCCCTTGCTTGTGGTCATCCGCTTCTTCTCCCTCCGTACTGCTCGGCCCTGACCCCAGTATGTATGCCTGGTTCTGCCCTCCAGTCTCGTCCACGGCGTGTGTGTATGTTCGTGTAGATAATCGTGCTCTCATGTACACTCTACGAGATGAGAAGAAAGCACCGTGGCTAAATTGAGTGTCAATGTTTATAGAAAAAATAAAACCATGATTAACCACACGTACATTCATACATAGCGAAAACACAATATGATTGGAAAAGTCATTAATTCGATTTTCGAATCACAAGTAATGATATTAGAACAAATACTACCAAATCTATTTACTTTCAAAATTGCAAGTGGCGTTGGCATCAACGTCATCATCTACTACGCCGGCCGGAGTTGTCTACATGCAGTGGGATCTGCTGTATCTCCAGCAACATGATGCAGAGCTGGGGGTTCCTCTCGATGCCAGTTGGAGTGTTTTTGTTGAGATTTCTGAGACTACAGTAGATGGACGTGGCGTGTTCGTGTCGATGTCTTCTGTGTTTAGCTTGCATATACATTGTAATACTGTTTCTGTACTTAGTGTTTGTGGTCTCGATTATTTCATTATTTGATGTAGATTTAATTTATTTTACGTCAACGTTGAATTGGTGCCTATGGAAATCGTTGATGTCTGCTATCCTCGTTGTTATAGTGCACTTACCTATACGGGTGCGTGTTTCTTGGTTACTGTCATTCGATTCCTTATGCGTCCATATGGTCTCAACGACATTTACTGCATCAGAACCATCGAAATCTATAATATTCCTCTCAACTCTCACATAGAACATAACAGGCCTGTTTGAAAATGTCGCATCGCTGCTTTTACAGAACGATACGTGCAGATTTCATCAAAAGCAATTATCTTCGAAACCTCGTCTTAACGTTGCGGATGTCTATCACCTATCGCGTCTTAACAACTATGGTATACACATTTATATGGATACAGTAATCTGGTATTGGACAACACCAGACTCTTGTTATTACAGTTTGTTCCGTTGATGGAAGCATCAGACGGCGAAATTGAAACGGACTAAAGGAATGATTAACTGTTATTACTTGCCTGCATGGATGCATAAAGTTGTATCCGGTATTCGCTGTGCCTATTTCTTTATTGATTGATCCTAGTTTCATGTCAGGAACATTGGAGTCAAAGGGAGGGTACCGGTGGGGGAAGCACGCTAATTGACCAGGATGTGAGCGCAGAAGGGCACTTGAATCGTAGTATTGTATGCTATCAAAGAGATCAAAGTTAGTGAGCTTTTCCTCAAGTGCCAACAGATTTGTGGAATACGTTTGCATATTTTCGCATGATGGACCGGGTCAATCTTCCACACTCAGATATGCCCTACAAAATTACCAAAGTATCATTCATATTTAGCCGCACATATTAGTGGAAACTGTGCTTTTGATTTAGAGTGCATGTTGCATGATTACGACGTGACGGCAGCTGGGATCAAAGTGTGCAATACTGTAGTAGACAAAGCATGTTTCCTGTCGTATTTACATCTCTACACGCACTTTCTTCAGTATTGAGTCCATGTCTTTATTGATGTTAATGGTGTAAAACACTTAAAATAATATTATTATCTTGTCAGCAAGATATATGAATCATTAAATGTGCACTGTTCTCCTTTAAGTATGTAGATGCTTCTTCATATGTCGTGTAACATTAGCTACTTTACCTATGATAAATGTAAGTGCATTTACTTTTTATGATAGTTTGTGTGTGTATGTGTATGTGTATGTGTGTGTGTGTGTGTGTGTGTGTGTGTGTGTGTGTGTGTGTGTGTGTGTGTGT
>JAULBP010100647.1:0-10947 GCA_032355345.1 Lepetodrilus pustulosus
GTGTGTGTGTGTGTGTGTGTGTGTGTGTGTGTGTGTGTGTGTGTGTGTGAGTGTGTGTGCTCGCATGCGCGTATGTGCGTCAGTCGAGATGTCAGTGTGTGGGAGAATAGCTCAGTATACCAGACGTATTCATATCAATAGAGAGATGCACGTATCAATTGTCATACCATTACGTAAATATATTATTTTTAGGAAATTTAAAGGCATATTAGCTGTTCGAATAATTAAAATACAATGAACATAAATATCTAAATATTAACGTTATGCTATAATGCAGTAAATAATATTTGTTTAATATCCGATAGTATTTAACATTTGTCTTCTTTGTCTTTGACCAGATATGGTTAATTAATTTAAACTAGAGTGTTGAAATTTGTCAATGTAATTTACTTCAAGCGAATATTTTGTTAGTCAACTTTTGTAATTAAATTGGATTTTAGAGGTTTTACAAATATTACAACGCGTACTCTTAGTGCATATCAATTATTAAAGCTCTACGTTAGATTGCAATGTCTAATTCTGATTATACCATAGAGAAATGCTTTACCTGGCGATGTGGGATTTGTGCATTTAAAAGAATGTTGCGATTGTTTGGCTTGAAGTGCATCTAGTACTAGTTCATCGTGCGCCTTCTAAATATAGCAACCAGCCCGTCATTTTGCTTACAAAACTAAGCCGTTAACTAATGCAAAACAAGTTAATGCATTAACAGAACATTTAGCAAAATTCGTAATGTGTGTACATACATAAATAAATGAATGGTAAATATGAATAGATGAATGAGGGTCTGATGGATGACTACGCCGGAGTGGGTCCTCCGAGAATGCCGGATGTGATGCTGAAAACACAACCACCAAACACAATATTATCTTAGCCTAGAAATTAATTAAGATACTGCATCACTTAATAACTACTAGAGGTAAATGTATCTACGTTATTTATATACGTCAGACATTTCAATAATTTTAAATGATATATTTCTCCAGATTTAAATGAAATCGCTTGTTTGGAAATTAATACAAGAATTTTGCACGTTTATGCGGCGTTCTATCATGATAATTCATAATTAAATGGCATAGAAAATTAGCCGTTTACTTAGGCACTTTAAAAAGCGAAATAGAGCTGATTCTATTATATATTCTATGTGTGTACGTATTTATTAAGCTGACATAAGGAATAATTTATTAATTGGTTGCTTGTCCGTGGGAATTTTTGTGCAGCAATTTATGATTTAGAATGTTTAAAACACAGCTATGTTCCGTGTTTCAAGCGTACCCTCGTGAAACTCGAAATACAACACATAAATAATATGAATTCTACGGGAGAAATAATTACGGCAATATCAGTTCCACCATTCAATATTTATTCGTGTGAGTTATTGCTCTTTCGTGGTTAGAACATAGAAAGATATTCACATTTCATGAAAATCATCATAGCGTGAAACCTTGTAGCTTTTCAATGATTTATCAGATAATATATTCTGTGACTATAAGCTATCAAATATTCTAAATTATTGAAATGATAATAAAAACATTAAATTCAACATTGTTATTTATTAACGATCAAATATCACATATTCTCATTGTGGATTGTTAAACATGAAAAAGTTAATACAATTGGTATTTTTTCCGATATGAAATTACGGTACTCTTTGCAACCGAAGAAAATTGAAAATATATTCATGGAAAACATTACAATTTTCTAGACTAGGAACATTGAGTTACACATGTTACATTAAGTCAAATTCAATCCTATCAATACTTCGCGATAGTATCAAGATATCAATCTGATTTCGTAGTAGATCAAAATTTCCAAATTCTTTCTTTGACCTTTGCATGCCAAAATACCTTTACCCTTCTTGAGGCGCAGAAACTATTCCCACATTCACCAGTCCGTACAAAGCCAAGGACAACCGTATAATAACCGCACGGCGTGCTGTCGGGCGATAATCCGTTTCCGATGTACATTCAAAGGAAATTCACCATTTCGTTAATCCTTTTACAGAAACTCACATAATTGAAATCTTGCACATTTATCTCAATATCACACTTCGCACAGAAAGGAATCGGAAAGTCTTTGGAAATGAATTTTAACAGTATTCCTGAAAGTTTGGTATGAAAATTCTAACGTCTTGTTACAACCATCCGTTCTTAGCACGGACTTCAAACTCTACTGCCACACGAAGAGAATTTAGTCGCGTTTTATCATGACAAGTCTTGCATGATCTGTGCAATTTACCTCTTCGCGTTCATTTTCGACTGTCGACGATACATAGATTTAATTGGCCTTATCCACATGCACGACGCTGGGCCGCGTTGTATTTGGTTGCGTGTCGGTCCGCTTATTGTTTCTGTTTGCAAGAAACTGACACTGCACGAGAGAAGGTGATCAGAGGACGGGGGATGGTGAGCGTACAACTCGGCCTCTGCACGTAAACTGGGAAAATTTAACATTTTCCGTCATGCAAGCTCAATACTGTCTAACACTATCTCCCCACAATCTGATCAATGCTTTCGTTGTAAACCATCATCGATACTACCAGCTGTCCGACGTTCCAAATCTCTCTGAAATCTGCCCAAACATCCCCATTTCTTCAATTTCTCCTTCATTCAATTTTTTACATCATCTAAATAGAAATTATATTTTTTAACAATATTTTAGAGGAATGATATTTCGTATTTTAACCATTCCAGGTTGGGAGTTATATGTTCTGTGTTGGTTGTAGTTTCTCTAAGCTGATTGGGAATATATGCCAAATATTGTTTGACATGCTGTTTCTGTGTCATCGCCTGAAGGTTGAAACAATTGTGACTTTATACTGCACGCAACAAGGAAATCGTTAAAGCTTCGCACTGAATATAAACAGTCACCTATATTACAACGCAAACAGCCATATCTCTTGACTTGGTAACAAAACAATCCCCAAAAATAAGTAAAGAAGGTTTTTTTTAATAATTCTAGCCATGGAAAATATACTAGTATATATATATAAACCAACACATTTTCGAAAAAGAAAAAAAATCAAATATATTTTATATAGAGTGCTCTTCTTATCACTGTGCATTTGTTTTTAGTGGTCACCTTAATTTTCTTTCTTACACTTATATGTAGGTAACTGATTTCTTAAACGAATATAATTACTGTAACGACGAAATATATATTCTCTATATTATTAAATATTTTCCATGCGACCCGATTTGATTTCGGTTGGAAGAATAAACAATTAAAGTGGAAAGCTGAAGTTTTAATAAATCTAATAAAAATCGAGATATTGTTTACGGCTTGTAACAACACGTAAGCAATACAATTCCAATTAGCCAATAAATTCCGCCAAACGTTGTAGTCCTACTACTATTTGCATGCAACTTCTCAGCGGGCTTGCATGTTGTATTGTGTTGGCTCAGCCGATATTGAGTGGGTCTATAGCATCTCGACACGGTTAGGGGCGGGAGCAACTGTTTAACTCACAAAAGAGTTGCTTAACACGAAAGAATGTCTGGAGTACAATCTTCACGCTTTTACTGTCATGTTGACATCACAGTCACGAAAACGAGAGATCTACACTGCATTTTAAAAGCAATTACAACACCAGTGTTGTTTCCCAGTGTAAATTATCACGTGACTTTGGCGCACGTCTTTTAAGTGATTAACAAAGTGAATATTCAATGAAATATTGTACAAATAATTTAGTAATCAGTTTTAGTTTTCATTTTTATTATTTTTAATGTAGTTGACTCGCAAAATATTTAATATAAAATAAACTTCCAAATATGTCTTTTTCAACGGATGATTATGAGTTTATGTTAAATAGTGGAATTAAATCAATGCATTTTAACAAGTACATGTGATGCCGAAATACCTAATCTTTACGGAAATATGAAGTCAAATGTAATTATTATTTTAAAATTGAAAATATAATTATTATGCTGTCATTGTATAATCTAACTTTGTTAATGTAATCAATCACATGAATATACCTATAGGATCATATACATGTATACCACCTAACTAATAATTAATGGTCAACATACATGTTAAATATTAACGAAGTGATATGTTCTATTAACTTTTTCATCCGACCGAAATCAAAATCAATTTAAAATAAGTTGTACAATTTCTCGGCTTTACTGAAGCTTAATCCGACACATGATTTATGAAGAATACGGTATTGGTTTTATGCGGCTCTGCAATTTGTCCGATTAGAAAATATTCAGTCGTATATTACAGGCCTTCTATTAAGCCGGGTTAGCAGCTTAATCGGATTAAGGGAATAGAAATGTTTCCATTCTAAGCACATTGAAGTTTGTGGTCAGATGTCACTGCGACAATTGAACTGAATGGAAACTGAACGAATCATGATCAAACCTACTTCAATAAGTCAATAGTTGCCTGAATGTAAACTTGTAATCATGTTTATATCGTGTCAATAATTATTCGAATTGGACACTCTTTAAATGACAAAGCATTTTTTATTGCAAAGTTTGACTAAATAATGATTCTATAAACAGTTCTAATCGTGACAGTTCCACTATGGCTTTAGTAGTATGCGTCCGCACCAAAATATAGTAATGTATGTAATTCGAAGGTATTAATTTTTCTTTACCTCTTGCATTAACCATTTTCATATATTACCAATTTTGATTATTAATTATTTTTGGTGATTGAACATACACCGAGCATATATCTATATGTATTTAAACCAGTTTATCTATTATTCCACCTTGTTTAGGTAAATATAATATACTTAAACTAAATTAAATGTAAACCAAATCTATACACCATGAAAATTATTTCAAACTTTCGCACCCTTTAATCAAGAATTTCACATAGTGCTGGCACAGTATGTACGAAAGGAAAACGGAATGTAAATTATCGTAAAAATATGTCATTCTTTACAGCAAAATACATTAAAGACGATAAGACGGCATAAGCCATTTTGTTTGTCCAAACGGTAAAACTGTATTTAGTTATAACCTCTAAGCAATATCCTCCCAATCGAGTTAATACGGTCACCGTTAATACATCGGGTATAATAATAACAAATAATATGTATTTTTCTGCTTGCATTCATTCATCCATTTATTTAACCTCTAAAACCACCCACGGTGGAACACGAGGTACAATATACATGAAAACACATATTAATAATACAAACATGACCAAGACAATACTAGTCTCACCAAAGCATGTGATGTTTTATTGTCCGTTTATCTAACATACGTGGTGCATGTGACGAAATCCCAAATGTTCGTGTCACGTAAATTTCGGTTAACAGTTGGAGGTGTTTGACAGTAAATAAACAGAAAGACGAGCCTACATAGACATATACTGTGTCTTAAATACAACAACCCGCTTCAAAGGCAACGAAATTCGTCTGTAGCCAAAGTCAGGGACCCCAGCTAAACCTTTAACTAGACAAGACAGCTATTAAAGCCGTCTCTATCCTTTAGTAATACAGTTACAACACGTCTCCTGTTTCGGGTTATGATACCGAGAGGCCATAGGATGTAATGCGGTGAAACTGACCACGTTTTATCGAATTAAACACGGTCACTTCGGAATAGAAAGGAAACGTTCGCTGCTCTTCTTCTAAGAGAACAGTCGTTCGCGATAGCAAAACCAGTTTCACCTCGCAGAATGGCCGCCGCTAAATGAAGAAGTCAACGACGCTCGCACGCAATATTTCGCTTGCCCTCAACGATGACTGACATTTCTAGCCTAGTCACGCGATGTCTTAATACAATACTATTAAAACCCATGATGAGATTTGGCCTGTAGAGAACGAGTGATGGGTCAAAAATCAACCTCCGACGAGGCTCTTAGGAGCCGAATTTGGCAGCGTCCAGAATGCAATTCTACTTCCGTTATAGCCCGCGCCACCTGGCTATCCGTCTCAACACCAGAACTAAGTCCGGAGTGCCAAACAGCATTTTCAAATTATGTTATTTCGTGAGGCCAAATGCCGGTCATGATAAAAAAAAAAGTACCGACGTCCTATGCTTACATGTATTCATGAGCCATTTATTGGCTGTAACTTGTACGGCTGAACCTTCCGTGATATCAATGGCACCGTACGTTCTTCCCAACGGTTAGCATGCATTCGTCGACATTATGTTGTCTATTTTGGCGCTGCAATACAACAATATTACTTGCATCGTCTTTTGACGTCATCAACGCCTACATGTTCCACGAGAAGTGAGGCATCACCATTACTGGACATTATGTTATATCAAATGAATTGCTATTATTTTTTTGTAAAATAAAATATGTTCGTAGACATTGGTACAGTATGCCACTGTTATAATACTTGCATAGTCTTTAGAACTTAATCAGACTTATTATCTTTCCATCTGAAGTTAGACATCATCATGCAAGAACGTGCTAGGGCTTTATCCATTATACTGTACACATAAGACATTGTGCAATGTCTCGTATTCTATTTTACACGGAATCCAGCAATGCTGGACATTTTTCAAAGTGTAAGACCAACCATTATTATTTTAATAGTCCGCTATTTCACCACTGTCGATGACGTTCTTGAAGAATTCTATACTTTCATGATAACCGCTGAAGTCCTCAGTTCGCTATGTCTTCATCTCGTGACGGAACAAATGGCAATTCTAAACATGCGACAGAGCTATATCAATTTCTTCACCCTTTCCTGTTGAGTTGCCATTTCAAAGAATTACACCCCAAACCAGATATGAAATTTTACGCCGATAAAGATGATAAAAAAGGACAAAAGTTGCAGGTTTTCTTTTCGATTAGTCATAACGGAATGCTGTTCACAAGACGTGATGGGATGCAACGAGATGTTAGCGTGACTTCTCGAGATCGAGAGAAACACCAAGAAACAAATTACCTTGAGTACAGGGGGAGTAACGATACCCCTAGCTCCTTGCAGACCCATACCGGCTTCTCTACAGCAGTTCTCCTGAATTACATTCGGTGATGTAATTATATTACACGCCCTCAAGGTATCGTCCTGAGGGGGGAATAATATCTTGGGCAAAAATGTAGTTATATGCATCAGTGACTATTGACTAGACAAAAAGGCAATACTGCAGTCGGGTTAGTGGACAATGTGATAAAGCCCTGACCAGTTTAATACCAGTTGTCTGGGAATGGTTTGACGTGTTCCAGCAACTCAACAAGTCAAGTCCCTTGTCAAATATTTTTAGGATTTCAAAGACATTAAGAATAATAGATAACAATCTTCAGACATCGGACCAAGATGGTTTTAAAGATCTGTTATGCCCGTCAGGCAAAGTCATGTATCAGATTTGGGTTCTTGACAAGTTTCTTGCTTTTTGTTCATTACTGAAAGTTGAGGCGATAACATCAGGTACAAGTATTGTGAAATAGAATACAGTATGTGTTTCTCTAGCATTTGATAGTGCATAGGATCATGACTGTATTGACGTTTTATAAACGGCACTGTGCAGTTGTTTATTTTCTTTTTAAGGTTCAAGTTCAAATCGTAATATTATTTGTTTATGTTTAGTAGATTGACTGTAAAGTTAAAAGCATACTATAACAGATGGTTGATCCTATATAATGGTTAAACGAATTTCTATCTGAGATTACTTATGTTTAATTTGTCTACCCAAAAGTTGTTACTTACTGATGTACTTATTCCCCAACACTCGATAGTTGTAATAAATATCATATTTTATATAAATAAAAGGAACGCAGCTCTATTGCTCAATTGAATTCCCCCAATGTGGATCGACGAAAGGAGTTCTGGCGAAATTTAATTGATGATAAGTATCACAAATGGTTTGCATTTATTCCTCAAATATAGTGCTACACACTTATTGAAATCTGTGACTAGTCTTTAAATGGATTACTGACAATGCACTTCATTAAATATTTCGTTATCTTTATTGTTTCTAATACTTTTTCTAAATTTATTATCAGCAACATATTAGACAACAGTATTTGCAATAATAGTATACTGGCTTACTAAACTTGCTTTCAACACATATGTATACTATGTAATGTGTATTGTATATAGTACTCTACCGTACTAAAGTAAGAGAATAACTGATTCATATCATCAGTACCCTTGCATGTCATCAACATGTAAAGTTCCACAACCTATATTCCGAGATATTATTTTCAACATATATTCGTTGAACTCGGATTCAAGTTTAAATATTTGACATCTTAGCACCTATCGACTCCGATCGATCACACGGACGTTCGATCACCTATGCACCGTTGATTGATTTCTTTACCATTCATCCTTGTAGTGACTTGGCCGTAACTTTGATAGCGGCTTGGTTCTCTCACTAATGGCGTACATCAACCCTAACATCAAAGAACCGTCGGTTTGTAATAACCCTATGATTTCGCCTCACTCTAAAAGTTAATAGGCCCATCAAACCATACTTGCAGCAAAAACTTAGCCTATCAGATTTCCCCGTTTTGCTGATGGCTTAGAATGCTTGATGGTGCAGAGCTTTCTCCTGGCCGGTCGATCATTTTAGATCACCGTGGTCGAAACTCACGCGCGTTACCGACGTTATTTATGATGAAATCTATGTGATTTACGATTTCCTCGTCTTCCGACGGCGCTCTGTTAAATATGGGATGCCACCGTTACTGCGTTCATCTTCATTCTGAACGAAGGCGCACAGATGGTTTATAATAGTCTAAAAGTCGAGTTGGGCCAGCTTAAGGAAATAGGCTAAATGTGATTCAATACCAGGTTAAACACAAAATTACACGACCGTGCGCTCGAATTCCTCCCACTTTGGGTCAAAGGTCGCAATTATAACCAGGTGCATGCTGGGATATTTATTAAGACAACTATCATTCCGTCCATCCCATATTTAAATTATTGTGTTTAAATTGTTTGATTTTTATTCTTAAAGCGAACATTAATAATTATATATGTTTTTAATCGAAAGAAATCATATTTAGGTACATGTACATGTATTATATAATTATATAGGTTCGTATAATGAAGTATTAAAGATATACAATTAATAAGCTACATCATATTTACTCATCAGCCCCCACCACACCGCACACATAGTGAGAGGGAAAGAGAGTGAGAAAGAGTGAGAGAGAGGGGAGAGAGAAAAGAGAGAGTGAGTGAGAGAGAGAGAGAGAGAGAGAGAGAGAGAGAGTGGGAGAGAGTAAGAGAGAGAGATAGAGAGAAGGGGGAGATAGAGAGAGAAAGATGCGGACAGACGACCACTCCGCACCAAATACTACAACTTTCTCTTTAATTCATTTTTAAAAAAGAAATCTAACATTTATTTGTCAAGAAAGGAATTGAATCATTGACTATTAATAAATATATAATCTAATGTATTTGGTGGATATTTAAAAATATATATACCTGTGAACACCAACTATTATTGTAACAACGGCATATGACGTTTCCATACACGTTACAACATTGGAACATTCGTTCAATATTCAAAGTTTTCTGAGTTATTAATAAACTACTACAGGAGAAATACTTTGTGAAACACTTAATGAACATTTCAGTTTCGTCTTCTATATATTCCTTGAGATTTTGTTGATGAAAGGCGAAGTGCATACGAGAGCGATATGTACTTAAGCCATACTGATAGAGGGATAACTATGCGTTATATAGTCGCAATTAGATGTGTGTTTCACTTCTATTTCCTCTGGTATAGCTAATGCTGATGTTTGCATTAAATATACACTACGACAATTTCCTGTTCTGATTGCGACTGAGAGAATAGGAAGAACGTATTTTACTTGGTCAATTTGACCCAATGTTTCTTCGGAGAGCTGGCATGTTTATTTCCGGTCGCATTGCGTGCTGACGTTAATGTTGTCTACACATAAAGAAATGTATTATTGTGAATTTTAGCGTGCGTAAAAATGTGGCTAAGTGCTGAGAAAATGATACATCACCATTGTCAGATAAATAAAAATACAACAAGAATAAGTTTGTCTGTCTTTGTAAAAAGAATTTCAAGCTTTCTAATTTATGTTTAAGTACCATAATACCTCCCCGCTCCGAAAACATGTGCGAAATGTAGAAGTTAATTTAGTGTCAATTTTTTCAAATAATTTAAGAAATTTACGAGCAATAACGTTACAAATATAATGAGGGCTTGTGGGTCATAGAGTACCCGTCTTGCTGGCGTTCTTTGTGTTACCTTTGCAATCAACGTCTTGATTACCTGCGAGTCGGGTACTGGGCAGGGGTAATGGGTCCAACCGTGGGTAGGGTGTCCGAGAGGTGGGTAGAGTGTCCAGACATCGCCCTCATACAGGTGTTCGATGACCATCGGTCAGAATCAACCACTTGAGGATTATTTCTGACAATGTGGAAATGCAGTGGTGGATTATGAAGGGTAGAGCTGGCCCATCCATCGATCGCCCGTGAGTTGATAAAGATCTGACCGTGCAAAACACGAACTACAATGAGCAATTGTAAAGTGATGATGATAACTACGGGGAAAAAAGTGCAACTTTAAGGGAAGAAAGTTATCAGGATTAGTATTTTGTATAAAAGACGGCTATCGGGGTTTAGGGGAAATTACTACGTTGTCGAGCTGTCAAAAACGAACTTCTTAGAAATTGCTTTTCTTTGCACTTTTAAGAGTTCAAAACTAATCATCATCTCGTTATAGCTTGCCAATTATATGTCGGGGTTAACTTGGCAGTCCTTAGAGTCAATCCAATGCATATTATTGGAATGTCAAAATGTCAAAATGGCACGAGAGGCTTATGACAGATTATTGAATATATTTATATAATTAGAATATACGTAGATAGAGCTACATTAACACTGTTGACACTATAGTTTAACATAAAACAGCTACTTATATACTAATCTGTTCAAAGTCCCGGTAACGATGCTCGAAGCTTCCTTTCTAGCGAGATCATTATAGGATGCGCTGTCTGTGCAGTGGAAATCCAACTTTAACGTCATTGGTCTGTCAGTACCAGCCT